>BQNB010015607.1:35977-38477 GCA_026074375.1 Tanacetum coccineum
AAACAATATCATCACCATGAGTTCCATCAGCATGGTATTAATTCTTCATAATCGCTAATGTATTTTACTCTTACTATGAACATGTTTAATTTGATTTGCTTTATTAGTTACCACTTAACGCATGCATAACTATGTTGCTAATATTACAAAAAGGGGAAGAAGAATTAATAGCTGTTATCTACAGAAAACCCCTATCCAAGTTGCATATCTACAGAAAACCCCTATTGTGATATATGATTTGTAGCTGTTATGATCCAACGGACATAATATTAGCAACATAGTTATGCATGCATTAAGTGTTAACTAATAAAGCAAATCAAATTAAACATGTTCATAGTAAGAGTCAAATACATTAGCGATTATAAAGAATTAATACCATGTTGATGGAACTGATGGTGATGATATAGTTTATGGATGGTTAAACTTTCTATTCGGCTTAATTCAAGGATGCTAGTGATGAAGGTTTGTGAAAAGAATATGAAAGAAAGAAAAAACACATGGTATATTTCATATTTGAGTTTCTTGTGTTACTAATAGAAAGTGAAAATATAAAATAGTCAAAAACGTTAGTCTAAAAAGAATCGGTTAGGGGGGAAAATCCTGCCCAAAAAAGTTGAAATTGTTGAATACCTCATTTTTATACAGCGGTTATAAAGTAACCGTGATATATAATCTCCAGTAATGTAATTGTCTAACAATCAAACTATAAAATATTGGATCATTTAAAACGGTTATATTCAATCGCTGTAAATAATAAGATTAAATTATAAAATAATGAATTCTTTTAAAACAATCACTAGTTATAAGTCCCGTGCATGCACGGGGCTTACACATTAATCAAATTTATTTTAAATTTTTTGTTTAATATACAGGCATATGAAAAATTTCCTGTGTCTAATGTTTTGTAATTGTGATATTAGTACAACTAATAATTATGCACATGATTTTACAAAAAAATATTCATTATGCATTAATATAAGTGTTTTAAAACCCGGGTTAACCCGATCGCTTGAACCGTGAACCGGTCGGGTAACCGGAAGCCGGATGTTGCTGGAAAACCCAGTTGAACCGTGACCCAGCGGCTCGACCGGGTTAATTAAAAAAACGTGTTAAAACATTGGTTAATTCGATTAATATTTTGTAAAGATTTTGTTGGATAAAAAATTTAACTTTGTTTAACTCACATTAGTGTTCAAATATACTAATTAATATCATGTTATATACAATATGCTAGTTTAATATGTTTTTTTTCTTCTGATAGTCTTATATAAACTTTAAATAGATTTTATATATGTTGTATCTTTAAAGTATAAAGTTTAGAATGTATAAAGTCTAATGGGCTATTTGTTTATTTTTTAAGGTTATTAAAAAATATGGAAAATTATAAGGTTTAGATAAGTCCATATGATTTATTTAAAATTTAACCACTAAAGTTTTATCAATTACCTCATTTTTTTTAAGTTTTTGTTTTTTATAAATTTAACACCTATATTTTTATGTCTTTATTTTCTTTATCAGATTTATCCACCAAATTTTTTTAATTTTGACCAAAGTGATTCAATTTTGACTGTTTATCGATCAATCAGATCGCACGATTTTGCATACGGGGCAATATCAAGCTTTCTGATTGGTCTAATTTTTTGATTCATAAGATTCAATTTGATAGAAAACTCCGAAATGATGTAATTCTTTTATTATATAAAAAAAGATATGCAACTGTTTTAAATAATAAGTTTAAATTATAAAATATTGAATTCTTTAAAAACAAGTTTATCCAACCGTTCTAAATAAGTTAGTATTTTTTAGAAAAGGCAGCTTGTTGTCGGCATCGTTATCGCTGGTTCTTGTCGTTTCTTGAAACAAATGTATGTGTTGGAGTCGCTGGATTAAGACTTGGTGGTGGCAATGCCATTGGCTTTGGATCTAGCACTGCGTCTAAGATGAAATCGGGCCTTCTACTCGTACTTCCTGTGTCGAAATGGACTTTTGCTGTGTTCTGCCTTCTAGTTTTCTTAGAGAATCTGGAAGTTGATAAATGTCTTTGTTTTCAATTGTAGCCAAGACGTTGTTGCAGTCAGTTGTCATTGTATAAGCTTGTTGACTAAACAGGTTAAGAAGATGGTTTTGCTTTCATCTTGATGAACGCTTTAAAACAGTAACTGCAGTTATAGTAAGGAGCTACGATTGTTAGTGGATCGTTTTTAACAAATTGTTAAATGGTGAAGTACAAAGTGGTATGTGATTCATCTTGTAGATACTTTAATTCATGTTTGATACTAAATGTTAAATGTCTAATTGTATTAGTAGAGTATGGCGTTACCTGAAGTCGGGAGTCTCCTGAGGCCCATGGTTTTGCATTTTGGTATTCGAAGTTCGTCTATGACCTTTCGCCTGCAAGTTGAACATCTCTGATAATACCATCGCTTCAAGGTGTTGATTTTCAGAAGAGTTGCTTCGGTTGTAAACCTAAGACGTTATATTATACACTTTCCAGTGAGTT
>BQNB010015607.1:48477-72972 GCA_026074375.1 Tanacetum coccineum
TGAAGATTCCAGACAAAAAAAAACTGGTGTTTTATTGTTGGTGATGGATCTTAGTTGGTAAATAATCTTGTGGGCTAGAGAAAGCAGGCTATGGGTAGCCCACAACCAAAACGACAACACATTTGCTCGTTTTTGTAATGCTCTTTAGGTATTACAAAGTTCGGGATATTGCACGACGCGTTGCGGGCTGGGGCATAATTTTGTTGTGGAGTTCATGTCAATCATCTAAATTTATGGTTACTATATTAATTCTTCTAAGTTTCCATCGTCAGAATCTGTAGTGTCTAATTATAAAACCATTTGGACCTGTTTTCTTATAAAATTAGCTTGGAATGCCTATAATTGATTTTCCATCTTCAATTTCTTGAATATTTCCGTTTACAAAGTCAACATAATATAAACAGTTTACATATGTATTTAGCATCATAGTCTTTCGAAAAAGTTATCAACAAAATCATTAGTTTACTACCAGGTTTCCTATGATTGTCCAGATGCAGGAAAACTTCAGGTTAGATGAACTTACCGCCTATCCTTAGCTGTTTAGAAAATATTCAAACTTGACTCTCTAGAATGTAGGTTCCTAGTATTTCTATGTGTTCCGCCTAACTGCGGTCGCGTTCTCTCGTCCTTGTACATATCTTTTTCAGCGTATCCTCTACTTCAACACTTATCCTTGCAAAAGCCTGTGGTCTTTCTATTCCTGCAGTTCCACTGCTATTCCTCGCCACTTCTCCTGGACCTTATGCCTTGATCTTTTGTGTTCACTCATTAGTAACTTTTCACCATTCCTATTTGTTACTCCTTTTCTTGCGTGTCTTCTTCCCGCCATATGCGGTAAGACATCTTTCTTTGTACGAACCAACCAACCAAAAAAACCCAATATCATCTTGCTAATAACATGATCTTCTTTCTTTTCTTCATTCTTCTCGCGTTTCTGCCCGAAAACGGTATCATCTCCATGATCCTTCTTCATGCTCTGTTTTTCGGGTTTTCTTGTTCTTCATAGGCGATAACTTGGACTTGCACATTGGAATCGTTCCATGTTACCCTGGCTCTGTTAACATCTTGTTGAGGTCCTACGGGTTCTTGGGGGATCAATCACGGATATGAAACATCTATATTGGGAAGAGTATGCACAAGAATTGTGCAGTGACTCGGTTTAAACAGAGGGTGGGAGTTTATGATAAACACAACTTTAATTTTATTATCCACACAAATACATGTTTACATTCGGTACCTATTTATAGGTTTACAAGGTTCAATCGAACCATCATGTCTGTTCACTAAAAGTCATAACCGAAATTAACTAACTGTAACTACCATAACTAACTAACTTAACCGCTATTCGGTTGTAAACTATCTAATTTACATGTTCAGCCCTTTGGCTTTCCTAAGAAAATCCTAGATGTGAGTTACAACAGGCTGACATGGGGTGTTCCTTCAGCTTTTGCTGATTTTAAGATTGTTGAAAACGTAATGCTAATATTCTAATTAACTATAAACTGAATTACTCAGCTTTTATTTTTCAAAAATGAAACAAAGTTTGGCTCATTTATTATCTTTGTTGAAGTTTAGCGCTACTACTCAAGCATGTTAGGTGATTCTCTTAGTTTGAACTTTGGTTGAACATTTGAGTGCAAATCTTATTACAGCTAGCAGCAAGGCCTATTTGTTCTTTTTTAATTTGTAAATTTTAATGTAACATTGCATGGTGCATACACATATCAGTAGCACATAATTTTTCTATATTAAGATTGTGTCATTATCAAAAATGTGGAAGAAAAGCTGAAAGTAGGTAGTTGTAGCAACACCATGCTAAAACATCAGAATTATCGATAGTAGCATTACTAGCATGTAATAGATTTTAAGACATAACAATCTCACAAACCGTTTTATGCGCCAATCACAGGAGTAACCGCAGATCACATGAGCCACCTATCCAATTTCTAGCTGATGGGTATCCAAACTATTTTAAGAACTGGTCACAGGAATCGCCGATCCAATCTCCAATCGATGGGTTCAATGACACATACTATTTTAAGGACTCGTCACAGGAGTCGCGTATCCAATTTGCAACTGATGGATTCGCTGACATATACATTTCCTGGGTTCGTCGACACTGACACGGCCCATTTTATATATATGGCTTACCAACTTGTTATAAGTTATTAATTGTGTCAACACTGACACGACCCATTTTAAAAACACGACCCATCTAATATGGATAAGTTATTAATTGTGTAATTTTGGCGTATAAAATTATCAGTCAGATTGATTTCGTTAACCTTGATCACTTCTTCAAATGCAGAAAAATAATCGATCCCAAACACCCCATATGACAAAACATACCAACAACTTTAACTTTACATTGCACGCGATGAATGTAAAGTTAGCCATTTATCGATGCAATGAACATGATAACTAATTATGAAAACATTTATTAAAATAAATACAATCTGACCGAATCTAAATCGAAAATTGTATTCACCTTAAACCTCGGCACTGCTTGATGAAAATTGTATTTAGATCCAACCAATGTTTCTCCAATTGAGTTTCTACATACAGCTCCCATGGAGTTTTTTAAGAAGATGCAGCCTGTTCCGTTGTTGTCGATGGTTTCTATCAATCACAGAATTATAACAGAATTTACCTTTTATTTTAAACAGTCAAAAAACTAAAGAAAAAAAAACAAAGTGAAATCATACCTTAGCCTTAGCAGAAGCAATGACTTTTCGAATGGGTTCAGTAGTATCACCAATTCCAACGCGTATGACTTTCACATCAGGATACTTCAGCATAGACATGATCTTTAGTACATAGGTGGTTGATGCTTCTGAAATTCCTTCACCGACTCACAGTATACGCTATATCTATTGAGGCTGGTGAGTCAGTAAACAATCTATTGGGCCAAACCAAACGGGCCAAAGTTTGCCCATGATCAAAATGACAGTAAGGTTGGTCGTTTTTTAATGACTTTTAGGATAGCCCATGATCAAAACGACAGTAAGGTTGGTCGTTTTTGTAATGACTTGTGATCAAAATGACAGTAAGGTTGGTCGTTTTTAATGACTTTTAGGATAGCCCATGATCAAAACGACAGTAAGGTTGGTCGTTTTTGTAATGACTTTTAGGATAGTATACAATGTTAATCACATGCACAAAGTCGTTTATGTCAAGTGTTAGTTATAATGCCCGTGCACGCATGGGCCTTTTTCTAATTTTGTTCTACGTGTTTGCCAAATTCGGTTTCAAATTGCTTAACAATAAAGGCACTAATTGACATGTACCTATGTTTTCTGCGCGTAACTGTTGGGAAACTCTTCCTAGCTTTGTCACATTTTTCACCTAATTCTTTATGCCTTCAAAGAAAATTTTCACCTCACAAAAAAAAGACAATTTATTAACTTTAAAAAAAATGTTATGATAACGTCCCAAATGAAAAACCAACGGATTATTCAGTCACTCTTCTGTTTAAACTAAATAGAATGGTATTGAAGGAAATAGCATACGATTCTATCAGCACAAAAGCCTCTCCATAAATGAAGCCCACTACAAATGAATTCCCATTCCAATCGGCTAACAACTAAATATCCAGCAAACTTATGAGACTAACCTTTTAGAGAATCTAGGCGGTAGCCGCTAACCCCGCAAGCGCAGACCTCCTCCAGCTGCAAAAGATTTATTGAGGCTGCAGAACCTTAAGGGGACTGCCTCGACACATGAAGCAACTGCTGCGGGAATATCCACATTCCCGATTCGTGCATTATCCTGAGAATACATTTTATCGTCAGTCATCATAATAAAATGGACAATTGGTTGATAACTTGATATTCTTGCTTAAATTGAAGATGCAAGTAAAAGTTATCATAAATTGCTCGAGGTTATTAATTTACACCCGTTTAGTTACCTATTGATGAGCACATCTATTGTTGAGCACATCTATTATACCCATATCACATACCTAGAATAAAATGAATGTAAAAATACACATTAGATTGGGTTACACCAAAAATTTGCTTTAAATAGTAGAAGCGTGGCATTTTTTACTATACCTCCAACGACAACACGCTGCTCTAACGACCGCAATATGGTTGCTTCAATGGCAATTATGCTGCAATATGCTACCCGAAAATGCTGACGCGACTTGAAAAATAAAGAAAATGAGTCAGGCCATACAGTTACTCCGTTCCAAACCGTCTATAATACAGTAAATAAACAACATTACGTATCATCATCTGAACTATGGTACAATATTCACATATCATGTCCTGGTATGAACTATATAAATATTTGCAATAGCTCTTTGCTACAACTTAGCATCGCATTTTAATTTTTAATGTGCAATTATGAAAATCAAAAGAGCTGCTTGTATAGTGACTGGACATGTGGCACTACTTAAAGTTCGATAGTCAGTTCTCGCTATTCAGCAAAATTCAATTTTTTTAATTTTGTATAAAGAACCGCATACCTTTGTTTATGATTCTAACTCAATAATCATAATCTTTTCATCAAAGTCAACCTTGTTTTAGAGGTGTTTGAATAATATCATCACCGCTCTATTATCTCTTTGATGTCTCTCACTGCCTCTAGAACCATCCGTGGTGGAATGAACTGATATTAAAAAAAAGTTAGCTGGACCAGGGAGCGCAAAAAAATCAGCGGGAGCCCATGTACAGAAACGGCGTCATTTCCTGCCAAAAATGATAGTATTTATAATATTTATAAGCCATTTACTGTCATAAGGGATAACATTGAAACCTGTTATGTTATGCCTGTAGTTAGACATGAGGGATCTGGGAGTGGATCAATTTTACGACATGACATATAAGTCAAGCTGAACACTACAAAGCCATCTAATTTTTCCTTAGTTTACAGAAGCTTATAACTATTATACTTGGAGATGCTGAGTGTTTATCTCACTTTTTAACGTTTTCAATTATATTTTAAAATAAATTTCATCATGTTACTTTGAAAATCATGAGCATTCAGAAACTGGATTTCTCCTCTTATCATCTTTACCAATATTAACAAAGCAATCTCTAAAGGCCTCCTTTTAGTACCAAAAGATGGCATATGTTTTCGATTTTTATATGCGTTGGCTGGTGCTATAAGAATAGCATGTAGTGATAACTTAACATGAAGCAAGTGTCCCTACAATCCACATAATGAATAGTCACCACTCATTGGTCTTGGGGTATCGTACTAAGTAACAATCTTCTTTTTCATTTATTGCTACATAGAGCATATTATTAACTGATTGTATAAGATATATCACAAGGCAACAATACTCCACATATACAAAGTCAATACAGATTCTTTTCACTTTGATCATAACACTATATTCTCATCAAATACTAAGATATTCATATCATTAGATGCTAATAAACACCTTGTTGACATCTAAATCCAATCGCCTATGCATTTTAAATATATCATTAAACTAAAAGTATAGCTTCTCGACTCACGAAATTATCACTTACGTATGTCCCATAAACACAAAATTCATCATAAGTTTTTCTCGTGCAGATAGCGGGTGATGGTCATGAAGCTCAAATTTAAATCCAATAGCCTATGCATTTTAAATATATCATTAAACTAAAAGTATAGCTTCTCGACTCACGAAATTATCACTTATGTATGTCCCATAACCACAAAATTCATCATAATTTTTTCTCGTGCATGAAGCTCAAATTTAACATTACTAAACAATATTTAACTTCATTCTAACTTATATCAAACGTATTTGACAGAAAAAGTCGCTAGTTGTGGTGTGTTACCTTTGACACTTTACTTCTTAAGAACTATAACTTAAATCTACTTAACAAAAACTATAACTTACTTACAGCCCACACTCGAACTATATATTCACAAAGTTGTTGCACAACAGAGACAATAGACGCACATGCATTCATTAAAATGGGATCATTGAGTTCAGTGTATGCATCAGCAATCGAAGGGAGTAAAAAATAGAACATCAAATACATAATAATCAAGAAAATATTGAACCAAACGTTAAATAAGGTGTACACCTCGTGCTTATTGACAAACAACTCGCAACGGTCAGCCAACCTCGGTTCCAACTTACGTCCATAACGATATTTGGATCTATGTGTAGAATTTATAAATGCACTTTTAACAACTTAATAAAGATTATTATGAGCATATAGCTACTCATCGTCTCAAGCCAATGCTGCAAAGCAAGCTTACAGGCTTTACAATTCTTAGACAATGCTTTTCCACCCTAAAAAGAATCAATAAAAACTTCATTATTCATCTCATATTTTATAAAACTTATTATATCAATTTATCATATATATTTGAATAGTAATGGTTGTGAATGTACCTTTTCAAACCTTGTTTTTTCTTGGGGCCAATTCATCTGTGTGATGTTCTTTACGCAAACACATGAGAGGTCTTTACCAAGCCATGGTGCTGAGATTGCTGTAACCTCAGCTGCACACAACATAGAAACATTGGCCGTACTAAAATTAAAGATCTTATTAAATTAGACATGCAACTGAATACACGAATTTCGCAAGGAACTCCATAGCTTACAAATCAATATTTCAAATAACACAACACACTTAAAATTCAAAGTTGGCCTAGTGGTAAGGCGTTCCGAAAGTCTCAGAAGAGAACCGTTCAAACCTCGTTGGGTGACCATCTTGGGATGGCCAGGGAAGTCCAAAAGCAACTACATACATTAGAGCCAAAAAGGCTAGATTTCCCCAGGTGACCTCAAAAGTGATCCATTTCTGTTTACCCGTTTTATGTTTCTTAAATTCAAAGTTCTGAAATGTGATGCATTGTAAACTATGGAGAATGGTAATTATTAAGCAAATATCATTTGACTCACGACTTGGGCAAAACAATCCATCACATTGTCGCCCATGTATATACACAGTCAACCATGTCTAAAATAAAACAATAGCATCTATAATTGAATCGTATTTTGACAAAACAAAACTGGATTATACCTGAATTAGTATGATAACTGTTGTTGGTTCTATCAAGACCATGAGAATCCTCCTAAGTGCAACAAATGATCGCCATCACCAGCTCTATCCTCCATTCTTAACCAACTAACTTAACAAACTATTTTACAATCTTAAAAACTAAACCATCTGCAAAACCTGAATTAAAATTATCACATTGATCAGCCTCACATCCTAGATAGCATTAATCATGTCCGAGAGGCACCCTATTGTCACTGGTCTCACCATTACGGTCACAATTCAAACAATATATGTAAATACTGCCACTCTAATAATGATTGACACTTTAATTACACGTAAAAACTTTTAACATGAAGTAATTTCTTTGTATATTTGTCAACCTCAGCCAACGGTTTTGACCCGTGTCATAGATAAACCATTTTTAACCCATATTGAACCAGAACTGGTCGTGTTGCCCAACCTACATGACCCACCCATCACCTCTGCCTATCTTGATATTCATTTACATGACATATTTGATATTTCTGTTTGGGATTCACTAAATAAAAAGAGTAAGTCTATTATATTTTTACCAGACAGTTGACCTTTATTTGTACGATCCTGCCCATTGCCAATCAGAATGCCACCAATTTGAGTCACCTGGCCAACTTGTATTGTTTGAACCAATTTCTCTTCAGGGAGAAAGTCAAGTAACCTTACAAAAATTTTAAGCCTAAACACATTGAAAGAAATACTATTTACATATTCTTGCCTAATAGAGCATTAAACTTAATAACATATGTATACAAAATTTTTACTTGTAAATTATAAGTAATCAAGTATTCGCTAAAAAAGCAAGAAAATTGTAAATTACTAATCAACAGAAATCACTTTCTCCACCACCACCATTAGGGTTCAAGAAATTAGATATTAAAAATCATACATTTGGGTCATTAAAGAGTTTTTGTTCTTCCATAAGCACATGATCTTCCAAAAACAACTAAATTGAAACATCTTTTCTTCAATATTTTCAAAGTCACCCAATTTTTAGATTTAGGGTTCGATTTGGAATAGTGGGTTGGAACTTCGACTTGTTGTAAGGTTTTATATTATTTAATTTTAGTTTTTGCCCCCGAGATTTTCTAAACCAACCCGCTTTTTTTTAAGTTTTGTTGTTTATAATTTTGACACATATAAGCTTTGTAGTCAATTCTCTCATAAAACGAATTTATATAATTTTTCTGTCATATCTAGAAAATATGTGAGTTTTTTAGTAAATATTTTAAAATATATATATATATATATATATATATGTATATATATATGTATATAGGGTCACGTTACATTGAGAACTCATTTTATGTGAAGAACTTTACAGAACTCTTTTGAACCAATAAGAATTTAGTATTATTAAATGTTTTTTTAATTAATTCTAAAGGGTATGATAGTAAAAACACATTTTCATTTTATTTTTGATTTTTTTTACTTAAAAAACGTTGTTAAAAATCTTTATTTTTCGAATCAAAAAAATATATTTTTTTATTTTATATATTTTTTTTACATAATGTTTTTCGGAAAAAAAAACAGGTGCATATGTGTTTTTTTTTTTATATTGTAAATTTACTTTACGTTTCGTGTATTACAAATATTTAAGCCATAAAAACTTGTTTTGCTTGTAATTGTACTTACACATGTCTTTATGTAATTATTTTCAAAAATTTTATTAACAAAAAAAATAAACATATTGTACATGTAAATTCAATAATTTTATAAGAAAGTAAAAAATAGATAACAATACACAAAATCTCATATAATAATGAAATGTAATTCAAAATCACAATGTTTATTGTTAAATATAGATGTGCAAGAGATTCAAAAACATGTGTGCACTCTTCAAAACATATGTGCACGCTTCACTTTATCATCAAATTCTTTTGAATATGTGCACCACATTATGTTTTTTTTTTAACAAGAACATTTGTGAACCCTTCCAAGAAACATATGTGCACGCTACGCTTTCTTGTCCAATTCAATAGAACATATGCGTTTGCCTTCCAAGTTTGTCACATAGACTTCATAGTTCAAGCTAAAAAAGACAACTCCTGTCTCAAAACAAAAAAAAAAATCAAATAGTTAATCACAATTCAACATACAGTTAACCTTATAAAAGGTGATTAAGAATAAACTCTACACATGGAAAAATAATATCATAGCTACGAATACTACTTAGTACATGCTGTATCGAATCACAAAAATTGTAGAAGCACAAATCGGATATGATTACTTAAGAGTATACAAAAAAATTATAGTAACACAACAAAAAATTAGAACATATGGTGAATCATTACTTATATGTGCACGTTGCAGTTTCTCGCATATTATAGATTATATGTGCACGCCTTTTAATAACATATATGCACGACGTCTAAAAAGACAAGTGCATTCGTTGATCATTTCATCAAACGCCGTTTTTCTTACAAGTGAACCATCTCCATTGAAACAAATATATAAACACAAAATTCGTGAACCAATTCAATACAAATATATAAACACAAACGATTCAAACAACCAGTTCACAAACTTAATGGCAAACTGAAAAATAGAACATGAATGATATATGAAGACGAAGTTAACATGGATTGACAAATCAGTGATATCCAATTAAAGAATCCATACATCAATATTACTAATATTAATTCCTATTGTGATTCACCGACAACAATCAACTAACCCCAACATTCAACTTTTAACTATCAATATTACTATTATTTAATGTATTAATCCATACGTCAATATTAATATTAATTAATTCATGACTTGATTTTATGGCATTGCAAAAGGTAAATCCATACATCAACATATAGTATAACACTAACAGTTAGCAAGCATCAATTATATACTCATTAGCCACCAATCTCGAAATAAAAAAAACAAGTTTAGATCTAGGGTTGTATAGAAACGAAAAGTATATCTGACCTTTGGTTGCATAACCTTTTAGAAATCGACCTGTGAATCAAAGTCGAATATAAAAGTCGATGTGGGAGCTGTTGGATTATGTGAGTTGGACTAGCCACATACGACTAGGAGTGTGTGAGCCTATTGGGGGCACACACGTTAAACACATAGAGTGCGTTTAAAATTTCATGAAAGTTTCTAAGTAAACCGTTTGGACATAAAATAACCAAGACAAGGATCCTATGAATTCTTTCTTATTTAGCCGGCTATAGAAGGCAAAAGAAGGTTCTTAGGGAGTGTCTAAGTTCATATTATGTGGGTGATAAGAAGAAAAGAGTTGGGATAAGTCTTGAAGTTGTGATAAGACTTAAACTCTAAGTGTTTAGGTCTTATCATGAGTAAGGGGGCTTAATGCTATAAAACCCCACCCCTTAGCTCATTAACAACGACACACACAAACCCTAAACTCAGTGAAATCGTTCCTCTCCTTCACATCACTCATAAATAGACGAAAACAAAGCCCTAGTTGGGTTAACTGATTTTCGGTTCTCCCCTTTAACCCATTGTCCAAATTCGGTAAACCTATTTGAGGGTTTACGAATTGTGATATGATCCCAGGAGGTTTCTAGAAGGTTGAGGGTTTAGTTCAAAGGTTGTCAAAGATGTGACAAGTGGAAGAAACAGGCTAGGTTTTGGTATAGTGAATTTCGGTGGTACTGTAGCACCGAATTTGGTTAAGCCCTAAGGTACACAAGCTGATTTTCGGTAAAGTTATCAAGCGTGGATTCGGGTACTTAATTCAGGTTGTGTTTGGATACAATTGTTGTTTGGGTACACGTGAAGTAGGGCTAGCATCCGGGTGTGCTTGTTAGACGTGTTTGTGTGAGCACTCGTATAGGTGACCATTTAGTCACTTTGTTTCATAACATTAGTTGTTGACTTCAAGGGTATGTTTTCTATTTAGTTTTCTTGTATCCTTATGTTTATTTATTATGTGTGTTAATCATAGGCTCCTTACTTGATCCATATCCGTTGCGTACTAGTAGTGTTAATTGGTTAACTGATTATAAAATCCCAACACTATATACATATTTTGCGCACCAATATGACGTGTCCACATCTCATTGGTTTAAAAATTAAATATGGTGCTCCAACATAATTTATTTTGAATTTGGTGCGCTAGTGTGTACTTTGGTGCGCAAAATGTGTTGATTACGCACCAAAATGGCCAAAATCTCAAATACGGTTTGAATGCATCATTTTACGTAAACACTCTCTAAAATATGTCCATTTATTTAATTTCCTCTTCTATTAAAGAGCGGTTTTGGTTGACGTCATGATTTAGCCTATTTAAACACGTGTCACTTAATGGAGGCATCAAATTAAGATTGCAGACGTCATACTGTAATTTAGTTTTTACTGGTTTTTTACCTTTAAACTAGGTCTCATCCCGTCCGATGGACGGTTTTCTTAATATCTGACTAAACTTGTAAAAATATGTTTTAAAATTCAAATATACGCTAAATATACCATAATCCACACAGTTTACGATTGATTATAGCTGATTAAAATCGTAAACCTGTGTTTTAGATTCAACCCGTATATTAATACTAAGAAAACATTGAAGTACCTCAAACAAAACCACCAACCATCCAATTCGATCAACATTAAGAACACATTTAAATAATTCACTTAAAACCTCGTTCGCGCACGGTATTTTTACAAAAAAAAAATTATTACGATGATAATACAGTATTGAGTTAAAAGGTTGCAATTAAAGAGTAGACACTTATGTTAAGTCAAAATAAAATACCAAGTTGAACATTAACAGCATCGACCACTAAGAGAAGCTACCAACATGAAACCCAATCATTCTCGGACTTGGACCACAAGTGTTTCTCGATCCCTTTTGAACCATATTGAATCGTTACCGCTTAACACATTATCCAACCCGAATAATCCACTAATTTTATTAAGAATCATCACGCAAACACTTTCAATTGCTTTAAAACACCAACAACATATTGTTAAATGAATTTGTATTTATATTTCAACATTTTACTTCAACAATTAACTTACTCAAAATCATATTTAATGTACATTTGACCTGCTAACCAAACGGTAACACTCACACTTCTATGTAGGCTGAGTAAGACGAGGAGCATAATATGCCAGGTTTGCTTTAATGTAGAAGAACTTGAGTAGTTAAAGGCTACATCTTAACAAAAAATAGTATAACATACATAAATAAGTAATTCTAGTGAGCTATGACACTAAATCTTGCACACATGTCTATCGACCTCTTCATTAATACATTTGTGAAAGAAGCTGGTATTTAACAATACACGTGTATTAGAAATTAGCAATCAGGGTTTTCAACAAAGGTTTCAATGGTAGTAGCTGAAGCTAGCACCAACAGAGGTTCAAGGATACTACCTTCCCTAAGCTATTTTATTGCCTTTCATGAACATTGTAACCTGTATGATTCTCTTTTTCTATTTCTGTAACTGTTTGGGTTTTATGGCTGTACTTCACGCGAGTTAACACTCACTTGCCATTTTTATTTACCTGGATATGATGATCCTTTAGATATGGTTAGAGGCAAAAAAGAAGAATATACATTCATGGTGTCAAAAATTTAAATAATATCACAAGGAGCAAGGTTCTCGACCACACTTATAAGCATATATACGATTTCGGCTAACTGGACAATCAGGATGTTGATCATTACATTGAATCCCTAGTTTCTTTCTAAACTCAGTTACCGTTTAATCATTAGTTTTCTTGAGTGATTTTAGATATTCATTATATATCAGATGAGGATTTTTTTTGTTATCAGTGTGTCTTTTTTATTAGCATATGGACAATTGTCTAAAAACTCTAGCTAGATACGATTTCAGGTTTTAAGTTGAGTATGTTTTTTTATTTTTACTTCTACACGCAGGCCTTCACGACTGGTTCAAACCTCATCTGGCGTATTCTTTTAAACCTTCTCTATCAGAGGAACTCGCCATGTGAAGATCGTATATTGACCGAGTCAATTTATATGATTTAAAAATCAGACAGAGATGATGGGTTTTAAATCTGGAAACCTATCACTATAAAATATAGACATTTTTATTTGGGGTGTTTAAGATTAGTTATATAAATTTTTATGAAAGGACCGTTTAGGATTGCCTACAGTTTCTGCACCTTTATAATGGGATGGTTTGGGATTGCTTATTGAAGTTGCTTATAGGGATTGTTAGTAAGAGTGTAACAATAAGTGATCCCCAACAATTCCATAAGCATTTTTTGTAACCAATACAATAGGTATATTAACTCTTGAGTTTTAATACATGTAAAAGCTTGATAGTAAGAGTATAACCGTAAGTCGGGAATGTGTAACTTCTAGATATTTATCGGCAATAACATACTTCATATAAGAAAAAAGCAAAGAAACATGCGGTTTAGATCATTTATATTGAGAATGAAAGCTTTTCAATTAGCAATACAATGATCAACACTTAAAGTAAGAACTTGATTATAATATCCTTACCTATAATGTTATAACAAACATGTACGTGGGTGGACATAACTATGATTATAGATTTCTAAGTTTCTTAATCATTAACTCACAAACATATGTGCATGCTTATATCATGAATTAGCATCCTTGATTGCACGTCTTTTTCTCATTTGTCTGCAAAAAATAAGAAAATAAAGATCCCCGTCAGATGACAACCCATCAATAGATCAATAATTGATCCAACGATTCGGAGGGACAAAAATTTCAAAGACAAAAGAGTTGAACTTAAGTTTCTTAAAACAATGACTAATAATATAATTTAGTGTATTTAGTGACAGAAAGAATCCTTAATTATAGTTAGAAAGTTGTTTGATCCCCTTTGAAACAATGTCAAAAAATAGAAGTGTTGAGATTGGGTAGAAATGTTAGTTTCAAAGTCATAGTTTATAGCTAAACACAATTAGTGAATGTTAGAACTAATTCACGGAGAATCTATTGTGTCAATTTACTCAGGTATTTGGGCTCTATTTCTATTAAAGATTAGTATGTTCAAGAACTCAACCAATACTTGGTATGATCACTCGACATGCATCGTCAACGAATAATATATACATGTACATGAAGTTATATATAAAAGGGTTCAACATTGCATGAAGTTAAAGTAGCAATGTCTTTCTCATTCCGTAAAATTAGGAGAGAAATACAAAATAGGCACATTGTCATATAAACAAAGAATAAGACTAAATGACAACTCAAACCTTAGTGTAAAAAGAGCCTGCAGTCACTTGTCTTTGGCAGATGAGTTTTTAATTTTTAATTTTTTTATTTAATTGCTTTGAACCCGTTTAATTCCATTGTTTCATGTGTAAAAACACAGTTACAATCAAGTAGCATTTTTGGTGCAAATATGACATTTTACCATCTCATTTGAACCATAACTTCATTATAATGGTTATTCAATTTTAAGTCCACAGACATATTCTTGTAATAGAATACTTGAATAACACACTTGAGATTATGTTAGAAAATAACATAATGCATTTTACCCATGTTGAGTATCTTTTTATGCCCATTTTGACGTACCCATTTTACATGTATTATAAAAAATAGATTTTATAAGCACATATATTTAAATTTGTAACTGGAATTCTAATCTGTACCCGTCATGATTCGACAGTTGTAATTTCAGTTACACTGCTTGGTATGCGGCGATTAGGGAAGGGTACTTACGGTACCTATTGTCTTCATAAACTTTGAGCATGAGATTATAGTCTGGACACTGGCAGAAAATACTCTTACATCCTACATCAACCACTCCGTAAGAAAATTATACTTCAGCCAGCCCTAGAAGAGCTAGTTTATCATAGGCACGTGTACAGAGAATGAAGTTGTTAAGGGCTATAATATTTTCAGTAAATGACAAAGTAAGATATTATCATCTTAAAATCCAAACCATTTACCTGGTGATGGGTAGAAAGAATCATGACGGGAGATAGTCATTGGAATATTCTGTGGAAATTGGTTTGGATGCTAGAATGGAGGTGGTGGTGGTGGATCATCTGGAAGAGTAGGCGGGGGTTGCTATGGAAGAGTTAACGAAGGCAGAGGATCAGAATTCAAGTTGAGATCATCGCCTTCACCACTTAGATATATGTGTGCATCAGGTCTTGTTGGACCATCCCTTGAGTAAATAAAATTCAGAATATATTGTCTACAAAAATGATCTCTAAGCTTATCTAGTGAATGCTGAACATATTGTATTGTTGGTATTTGACAAAATGTCTATTTAGATTCTCTTGATAAAGAAGAGTACTCACTTTGACCATGAAAATGAACCTCGTGCAGAGGATCAGAATGAACGCGGTTGGATTTGGGGTTGCGGCAAAAGGAATTTATTGGTAAGATTTCCAAGGAGCAGATGAACGCGGTTGAAGTTGGGGTTGCTGCTCAAGCATTAAAATTTGTACTTGTAAGAACAGCAGGTGAATGTCGATTATTTGTTGCTTATCATCTACATCAAGTACACCAACTTGTACCTACATAAGAGTGTTTGTAATTAACACGTTGATAATAGGGAGTGTTTCGATGTGCATTATAAACTGATTATGCGCTACTACTGTAGACAGTGTTTGGATGTGGATTTACTGCTTCATATTATGATAATCACGCATCAATTGTAGTATTTGGCAATTCTGTACTTTATCTTATTGATATGCGACACATGCCAGTCAAATTCAATTATATATATTACAAATGAGCATACCTATGCGCTAGAACCAATATCAGCCGTAACATGCTTGTAGTAAGGAAAAAGATCCTCTAAAGTTATGGTCAAACATGATTGATCATGTTAAGTTTATTGTGAGTGAAAATAAATAAGTGGGCCCATGATTTTTATTAAAAGAAAAAGTTTTATACAATTAACTAATTTGTGATTGGTGAACATGATTTATAGAACACCAAGCTAGCCTTACTATATGCTACGTGGCAAAATTAATTATTAACATAATGTCTTTTACTGTTATTGTCCATTAAGAGTCAATGATTTTTATGGCTAGCCTAATTGATCACTCTAATACTCTAATAGCAACAACTACATCAATATAAAGTATGACCAACATACAATGAATACCTATTAAAGCATACATGATACATTACCTTGAACTGCAGCATTGGTTGTCACTTTAGGAGACTCAGTGGCTCCTGCTCACATCTCAGAATTTAACAAAGATCCTGAATTCCTGATTTGACAACTGCTTTCTCCAGTCCTTATAATCAATCAAATTGTTCATTAAAGGGGCAATTTTGTCATTAACTCCACCTCCTGCTTCCTTGCTTTCATTTAAAATACTCCAAATTAAGGACATCACCATTGGTAATAGCTCTTCTGCAATGGTAAATGTAGTACCCAATAGTGCAAGCTGTTGGGAATCTGTCTCAGATTTAAAAGGTACTGCTTCTTTCAACTCCATCAAACTATCATCTTCAGATGGTTCACGTAAAGCTTTTATCAGTCCATTCATGTATTGATCAAAAAGTTGCAAAATCCTAGTCAAGATATTTCCTCCAAAATGCAAAATGACTACGCTCGTTAACTAATCCACTATACCCTGCACGAAATAGAATAAGTATGCCACATCAAATGTAATTACATAAGTAACTACTCCGTGATGATAGAATAGCACAAATATATAGTTTCATTACATAAGTAACTGCCTAGAGTATATTTAGCTTTGAAATAAAGTTCTTGTTATTATACTTGACACATTGACTATTTATAAGGTTAGAAATACTCAAAACATATTTTGGGCCCTTGGCAGAGCAACCTGACCCTGCTGTACTGATCTGCACTAAAAATTACCCATCTTGAACCATTATCTAACACGCTCATTTTGCCACGTCAAGTTACAAATTATTCAAGTAATGTTGATAGGCCTCTTTTCAATCTTGTATTTTTATTTACAAGTTTTACTATTATCTTCATATGCATGTCAGGCACATTGTGAAGTGATGTTGTCCCAACGATACAATGTTTATATGTAATGTGTTCTACAGCCAACTAAATCTAAAATTTACCAAATGTGTTATTAGATAGCGTGATCTGATATCTGGGTTGGAAAAGCAATTTCTTTGTTAGTATTTGACAAAATGTCTATTTAGATTCTCTTGATAAAGAAGAGTACTCACTTTGACCATGAAAATGAACCTCGTGCAGAGGATCAGAATGAACGCGGTTGGAGTTGGGGTTGCGGCAAGAGGAATTTATTGGTAAGATTTCCAAGGAGCAGATGAACGCGGTTGAAGTTGGGGTTGCTGCTCAAGCATTAAAATTTGTACTTGTAAGAACAACAGGTGAATGTCGATTATCTGTTGCTTATCATCTACATCAAGTACACCAGCTTGTACCTACATAAGAGTGTTTGTAATTAACACATTGATAATAGGGAGTGTTTCGATGTGCATTATAAACTGATTATGCGCTACTACTGTGTAGACAGTGTTTGGATGTGGATTTACTGCTTCATATTGTGATAATCACGCATCAGTTGTAGTATTTGGCAATTTTGTACTCTATCTTATTGATATGCGACACATGCCAGTCAAATTCAATTATATATATTACAAATGAGCATACCTATGAGCTTGATACCAATATGAGCCGTAACATGCTGGTTGTAATCCTCCTAACATATTAAAAAAACTCAAGCTAAGCCTTAACTATATGCTACAGTGTCAGAATTAATTATTAACATAATGTTCTTTTACTGTTCTTGTCATTAAGAGTCAATGATTTTTATGGCTAGCATTATTAAATCACGCTTATAGCATACAACTACTTCAATTTATGTATGCCAAAAATTTTTACTATGAATAACCTATTAAAAACAGGTACATTACCTTAACTGCATCTTTGGTTGTAACGTTAGGAGAATTCTGTGGCTCCTGCTCTTCAGCTCTGTATGTAACAATGATCCTGAATTGCTGATGTGACAACTGCAATGGTAGGACGCATTGGTACCAATTTCGCTGGTCAACATATGGTTTCCTTATCTGGTCTTTTTTTGGCTCAGCTTTGGTGGTAGGACATTTGGTTTAAACTTGTTCACATGCACATTCCGCATCATTTGTTGTCAGTTAAATCAGTGAATATTCATAGTTATAGTTACGATATTAAAGTTTGTTTACGGACACCTTTAATATTCAAATTATATTCACAACTATTTGGTTTTGGCTTTTAACGTTAATTTTTTTAATTTGTGGTTTAGTATAGACTACAATAAAACATACATATAACTTGTGTACTCATATTACTTGATGGACAATATATTCAAATAATTTAAATGAAGATGACAATATAAAATTTTAGATCAGTTGAAGCCTATTACCATCACTGTTAAGCAATAACACAAACATTGGTGGTTATGGCAAATGTTGACGCACCGATACAAACTTAAATCATAATCATAACACCTGCAAAATGAATTACATAATGTTATTAATATTTTATAAAACCTCATCTTTCATTGTGAATCATTAGAGTTTTTTTTATTTTAGAGGCCAGTTACTTATTCGGCCCATGGTACTTATTTCACATTCAAACACATCGATGCTTATACGCAGATAAGCAACCCCAATCAGTGTATTAATCTGGTTACATCATAGCTACATCTAATGCTAATGATCCCATATATCAAATAACAAATTTTGAAGCTCAATGTTATTAAACACAAACAAAAACTTAAACTAAGATTAGATAAAACAATAAACTTTACACATCCATTAGTAGTCTCCACATCTTTCCAAGTTTCTTTAATTGTACTCATTGTCACATTATTAGAAAACTAAAAGCTCTGCTTTGTTCAATATCCTTATTATATATATCACCTACAATAATATCTTTCATTATGAATCAAATTTAATTTAAGATAATGATCGTTTTATTTATATTTTTTTAATTTCGGCTATCTTTGCTACTTTTGTGAACTAATTTGGAACAGATTTATATTAAGGTAATAAGTTATGTAAATATGGATATCAAGTTCATAATAGATAGGTTGATCGGATAGGTTCAGTAATAGGTCCAAAGAGCATCCGGTTCAAGTGTGTCATTTTTGTAAAGCTTGAAACAATATGATCACACTACTATAGGCAATATCAAATGCGACAATTCATATAACGCGACAGCAATGTCACCTGTGATGCATGTATAAATGAAACTTATATAAGTACTTAATGATCATTTATGGAACATGATATATATATTGTTTCTTGTAAACAGTTATTGGCTCACTTGTGCTAATTTCCATAAAATAAGTAGAAGTTTAGCTTATTCATGATACTTAGGGGTTTCGTTTAGAGTTAGTAATATTAAAATTAGCACATATGGTTTCCCTGTTACACCATTGCTTATACTACCAACAAACCTACCTGATAAGGTTCATAGGAATGAAAATAAGTTCATAACTAAAGTTCCAATGTACATTGCAATGTGATAATTAAAGAGGACGCATGTATCAAATTAAAGATATAAAGTATTTATACGAAGTTTTATTTATGATACGCCTTAGAGTTCGAGAATGCTGTTTTGGCACTTTTCTTAGATCATGTTGTTTGGTTATAATACATTTCCAGTCTCCACAATTCATACCATTATATTAAACAAATTAGTAGACAATACATTCTCAAGCACTCCAAATAGGCAACCTGTTAATTGGTATGTAAAATGCTTTAACTTTGTTACTTCGTGTAAGCATAGTGCATATTGTTCAGAAGTAAACTTACATTGAAACATCTGTACATGATCATAACCGGAATGAACAATCTGCTCCTACATAAGGATGAGATCATTGGACCTGATATTAGAAAGTAAATTCACTAAACAAAGGCAACAAAAGAGGAATAAAAACCATACCTTGATGGGCAAGAACTAACCGAAGTTGCCACAAATAATCTGGTTTCCCATACCATGTGGAACTCCACAACGGTATAAAAACAACATCAGTTCATGTCACTTTCAACACACATAAAAATATATGGGATGTTTAGAAAATGAAACTCACAAACACCTAGCAATCTGTAAATTCACCACATAATCATGTACAATAACTAACCTTAAAATATAAAAACATACGAAGTTAAGGAGAAAAACTAATGTACTTAATAGCTACAACTTGTCATTTCTTCTTTGATAATTGGCATCCCTACCATTGAGCAAAAGAGAAACGCAATCCATGGCAATAGGACCTTGTCCATCTCCTTCACTGCAATTAAGTTGAATTCTTCAGTTGGGCCTCCAGAACCTAAATTGAACAACTTTCATTGATTAAAACAATTTTCTTACCAATGATGGCAAAATTGAAAATTATTGAAACGCGACAAAAGAAGTAAAAAAATGCAATATAAGAGAAACTTATCTTCATGGACATTTTATCAAACATGTTGTGTGCATAGATTGCTAATGTCAAGTTGTTACGTTCCCAAAATCTGAAACCACAATTAAGATGGAAAAGTAGAAGCGACGGTTATTTGCTATCAAATATAAAAAGAAAAATTATTGGCTTATCACAAAAACGTACCTGATCACATAGTCTCAAGTGCATATAGTAACTCGAGTACTTTAGTCTACCGACTTTCATATGGCTGCAATCATAGTTGTAAATTGGGGATTATTGGGCGTGTCTGTGTGTTTGGGTGGATGGCTATTGGATGAGATCAGAAGCACAAGGTTATTTGGAAGGCGGTTATTGCTCATTTTAAGATCCAGTAGTTGAAGCTAAGTTATTTGTTGCAGAACGTGGATGGTTTTTCATTACTTTTTGTTTATTTTGCAATAAAGAAGCCAGAGTTCATGGGGTGAGTGACACGTCAGATTTGGCTTGGTTAGAATTTTGCCACCTAACTCACTCATTATCCTGATTTAATGAGAGAATAGATGCCCTGAGTTTGAATAAAGGGAAACTTCTACTGAATATAATCTGACACTACTAATGGTTGCAAATCTCGATGCCAATGCGGAAGTTGTCCAACTAAAGTATTTCGTGTATGAAAACACAATGGACAGATTAGTAGTTCTGGTAATCAACCCAAACAGCCCCGATCCAGTGCAATTTCCTTCGCAGCCTCCCTCACCGCGGTTCGAGTATCATTTTCAAAGACTATAGCAAATGATGCTATAGTTAATGTCAACCGGGTTATTTCCCTCTTTTATTAACACCCGGGTCGAAAGAACATTTATTTAAGAGTAAACTTCAAAATACATCCTTGTGGTTTCAACTTTCTCACATAATACATCCCTGTCAGAAACTATTGCCAGTATACATTCTTCGTTAGGCAAACGTTTGCCACATACATTCACTGAGGACGAACGATGCAAATGTTTTTTCCGATTTATCTCTCACGAGGGATGTATAGTGTATAAAAAAACCACCAGGGATGTATTTGAGGAAATATATTTTTTAATTTTTTAATTTTTGTGTTTTAAAATTTTTTTTGTTTTATATTTTTTAAATTCTTTATTATTAATAATATAAGAACAAAATTATTATTATTATCGCCGTTTTTTACTTGTAAATATTAATAAATTTATTTTGTTTTTTATCTGTTTGGTACGTTTTTTTGGTTTCTGTCCATTTTTCTCCGACGTTATTATACGTTTTCGTACGTTTTCATACGCTTTCATACGCTTTTATCAGTTTAAATATGTTTTGGTACGTTTTTATAAGTTTTTCTATTGCTCTCCCGTTTTCCGTACGCTTTATTTTCTGAGATTTGTACCGCTTTTTTTGTACGTTTCAACCTTATTGATAATCAGTTTTTATCCGTTATAATCGATATAAAAAAAACTATTAAATATTACAAAAATGAAAAAGAAAACGTAAAGACACAATGAGTATAAAAAAACTACGTTTTTTCAATTTTTGTACCGATTTTAACGTTTTTTAGTACATTGCTTTTTTTTTTTTTCGTTTTTTGGACGTTTTCGTACATTTTAATACATTACTTTTATCTAACCGGATGAGAAACTTAAAAAAAAACGGATACAAAATGATAATCAATAAGGATGAAAGCGTATAAAAGCGGACAAATCGTATGAAAACGTATAATAACGTCGGAGAAAAACAGACAAAAACGAAAAACGAATAAAAAAGCGGATGAAAGCGTATGAAAACGTATAATAACGTCGAAGAAAAACGGACAAAAATGAAAAAACGTACCAAAAAGATATTTTTTATTTATTAATAATATACAAAAATAAAATATTGGCCGATAATAATCATAAAAATAATATTATTAATAATAATTAAAAAAAATTAAAATAATAAAACAAAAAAAATTAAAAAACAAAAAAAAATTAAAAAAATTAAAAAAATTAAAAAAATATAAAATATTTGCAAAATACATCACTGTGGTTTTTTTACACAATACATCCCTCGTGAGAAGATAACGAAAAAATATTTGCATCGTTCGTCCTCAGGGATATATTGTGGCAAACATTTGCCTAACGAAGAATGTATACTGCTAATAGTTTCTGACAGGGATGTATTATGTGAGAAAGTTGAAACCACAAAGATGTATTTTGCAGTTTTTTTTTTTGAACGGCAAAAATTTATTAAACTAGCAAGGAGCTAGAAAACAATTACAAGGAAATAAATTGGGGATTTTTTAACCAATCGTCCCAAGAAAACGTCGTATGACAACGACTTTTACACCAATTGAAAGCACAAAAAACTATAGCATCAAAAATTTCCGAACGTCTTGGAGGAGATTCTTCAAAAATGATCCGATTCCTAAAGTTCCAGATAAACCACCAAGATACGAAGAACACTCCCTCCAACATAGCTTTGACCTTAGAGGAGAACTGAATCGAAAGAATCCAAGACTGCCACTCTTGGAACGATGACCAGTCATGAGGATCTAAGCCCCACCATCTGCATATGCGACGAAGAACAAGCTGAGCCAAATCACAACGGAAGAAGATGTGGCAAACATCTTCCTCGCAAACTGAACAAACCGGACAAAGAGACGACTCAATAGTGATGCCTCTGCGAATCAGATTAACTCGAGTCTGTAAACAATCTTGCCGAGCTCGCCAAGCGAAGATGTTAACCTTAATAGGGATGTATTTGATCCATCTAGTCTGGGCAGCTTGATGCGGAAGGAAAAGATCATCAATGTAGTTACGAATCTCCTTAACCTGATGTATTTTGCAGTTTAATCTTTATTTAATGCAACCTGGGTTAAGTGCGGGTCGGGCATCATTAATGCATCCGGTGTTCCTTGTTTTTGTAAGGTTTTATAATTTTAACGAGACATATCGAATATATATACCATCATTAAATATGTCAAAAAACCAATGTTTTGAAAACCGGGTCAATAATCGACCCGGTCGAGCCACCGGGTTACCGGTTCAATCGGTTGGCCCGTCGGGTCAACCCGGTTTTCAAAAAAAATAAAAAAATAATAATATTTGCAATAATACAAAAAATTATATATATAAATTATGAATATACCTTATATTTAGCCTAAAAACGATTTACTACCAAATATAACATGTAACAAATAAAATTACGTTGCAAATATATATAAAAAACTTATTTTATTTATAAAAAAACATGAAAAAACCAAAACCCGGCCGGGTCAAACCGGGTCTCGAGAACCGGGTTGACCCGGGTCACCTTAAACCCGGCGGGTCAAACCGGATTTCGAAAATATAAAACCCGGTTTAATTTAACCCGTTTTTTCGACCGGACCCGGTTCAACCGGTTGACCCGGCCGGGTTTCAAAACATTGCAAAAAACAATGTACATCATAAAATAAAGATAAAATAATCAGGTCATATTATAATGATATTAATAAATACATAACTTTATCAATATATATATATATATATATATATATATATATATATATAAAGGGAGATGATTTGCACACTCATCAAATTGATTGACACACTTAAATTATGTGTATCTTGACATTTATGCCCCAACATCACTTAATAAAGTGTGCAAATGTTAGGGGTATAATAGGCATAACACACATAATTTGAGTGTGTCAATCAATTTGGTGAGTGTGCAAATCATCTCCCAAGGGTTTATATCATTTTTTTGAATTTGAAAAAACTTAAATTAATGTTTTGCCTAAATAATCTTTAATTAATCATCCTAATATACTTTAAACTTTATCAATTCTAAATTTGATAACTTTTAAAAAAAACACACACTATATTAATTTTAAAAAACACACACTTTGTATTTCAAGAAGTACGTACTTTGCATTAAGGGTCGAACCAGAATCACGACCGATTTCGCAAGTTATAATTATTTGCCGCAAGACACCGTCGCTTTGCGCGGTTATTCGTCTAATATATTTAATCTACTTTTAAACGGGTTGACGGGTATCATCGGTTTGAGAATCTCAACTCAAACTTAACTTATTTATTAAACAGGTTAGTCATGTTAACGTATTTTGGACCAAAATTTGTTTAGCCTCGAAGCTAACTGTTTATTTTCGTGTCGGTTTTGAATCCGTATTTCGTGTCGTGTCAAGGATCGATGCCCTGATTTTTTTAAAAGAAATTGTTTTCACGTTTAATCCAAT
>BQNB010015608.1:0-30248 GCA_026074375.1 Tanacetum coccineum
TGATCCCAAGGGTCACCTGTCGATCCAACTAAGATCAATAATCTAAAGGCAAAGATAGATCAATATTTGTGATCCTATGATTCTAGATATATAAATTGTAATATAAAGGGCTATCCCGGACTCTTAGCCTACACCCAAACAACACCGAAGTTGCAACGCATTAAATATGTAGGACTAGACCCAGTTGAATGATAGATCGCATACTTAAGCACGTAAACAAGTATGATGATAAACATAAACAAACATTTAACGATAAATCAAGAAATCGAGATAAACAATACCAAACATTCAGATCTTTATAATAATGGCTAATACCCAAAGGTATTAGCCTTCAAACGTCATAATAAATACAAATCTATTATTTAGCCAAGGTAAACTAAACGAATTAACAAACGATACCAAAAATTTAACGATTACTAAAGTATATGGAATTACACATTGTCTCCTATGGAATTGATAGCGTTGCTCGACCTCTTCTGCTCTTTTTTTCCTCTTAAAATCAACTTTTATGGTTTAGGTATCGAGAATATGCTTTAGCAGACTTAAAACTCATTTTTGAGTTTTCTATTTATATTGTTTGGAGTCGGTGTCTATACGACGTATCCAATGGATTGGATACGGCGTATCGGGAGTTTCTTGAAGTAGAGACCACGCTTGATATCTTTCAGAATCTTCACATACTATATCTTCAATACGGCGTATTGATATTCTCTGGATACGGCGTATAGATCTTGTTTCCTTTGTGGTCTTTAGTGAGTGCAGGCACGGATACGCCATATCTTCTTGATGGATACGGCGTATTGGTGGTCAGAATAATTAATCTTCAAAATATCATCGTTTAAGCTCCAAGATGCGCGCCTTTTGCTAATATTCACCAAGTACTCCATAATTACTGCAATTCTCAAATATAAACAATTAAGTAACAATTCTTTGCAATAATTATATAAAATGGGTTAATAACATGGGATAAATGATGCTATAAAATAGACGTTATTTGATGTCATCAAATATCCCCCCACTTGAATCCTACTTGTCCTCAAGTAGCCTTTAGAAGTTTACAAAAATGTATCCCTAAGGATATTTTCCGTTAAGCATTTATTCGATCAATTATAAGTACACAACCAAACACCTCACAAAATAGGAAGATGAAAACACTCAAATCACTCAACTAATCTATGTGGTAACATGTAACTAATTCGCTCAATTGCTTGGTCGTGATGAGTATTCTATCATAAGCTTGGCAAGGATACACATCTCCACCACTAGAGCTAAGGAGTAACAAGTTATAAAGGTAAATGTGGGTTTGTATGATAAGGCTTAGGGTTGATCATTCTACAATCTTTCACCAAAAGTACCACACCAACAAGGCAGCTGGGACATGCATACATGGCCGTAACGACGGAATAGACATGCACGCTCGTACAAATCCTCATTCGCGTAAAACCCATGGTTAATGATTAGGAAAGGGAAATAATTTGTTGTTAAATAAAAATTACAAAACAAATAGATTAAGTTTGAGATAAAAGTTGCTAGACACTTTTTCTCGGCCGTTACCATGATAAAGACACAACTATTTACAAACGTCTTGATCATAGATCAAAAACAACAACCTAAGTTGGCATTCCCGGAACGGTCAACTTCCCAATCATCCCATACTTTACATACTTTACAAGGCAAGTGGCGATATCTACCACTTTTACAATACCCTACATCATTGCCTTTAAGACGTATCAATGAATAATCGATCCTTCGTGTAATTCCTTCGGTAGTTGCGAAACGATTATCTTCAAACTTTCATTCTCTTTTTTGTTGCGATTTTTCTATTTTTTTGATTTTTTTTCAAACATCTAACAATATACGAAACTCGGAGTAGTTTCACCATATTCACGATCATAATAATTCAGGATAATTCCTTTGATAATTCTTCATTCTTTGGACGTACCATTAATTGCGATGGTAGTAAAAATACATGAGTTTTGACTACTTTATACATTCCTATTTGTGATGTTCAAATTTCTTCCAACCGTATCAAAATTAACACAAGACTCGGGAAATACATACTTTACATATTAAGCAACTAGCAACTGTAAAATAAACTTAATCTAACAGGGTGTGCTAAGGTGTAAAGGTGTAACAAAATAAACAAGTTGGTGTAATTCATAAAGGATTGGCTCTATGGGTTGTTCTAGGGGTATCTTACTCTTAAAGTGAGAGTAAACAAAGGGTTTATATGAGGGTTAACTAACCAGTGTAGTTAGTTAATAAACAACATGAATAGGCTTTTTTATGTGAATACCTAAAATTTACCATTTAAACATGTTACCCATCTAAATCCATATGTACTCATCACGATGATCTCGAATATAAAATACCAAGAATAGCCCAAGTTCTAAAGTCTACTACATCACCGGCACACTCATAATTTGTGGAATTTGGGTAAATATGGAAACGGATAGGTTAAATCCTCACAATAATCCTAATAAGTGTTATTATGGAGGCGGGTTATTAACATGTAATTCACAAAGATATCTTGAAATATTTTTAAAATATGAGCATAATTTAAGCATGTTTTAGTGTGAAAAAATAGGTACAATATACAATCTAATTCCCCATCCCTCCACTTGAATTATACAACATCCTCGTGTATAGAATAAAACATTAAAAACGAGAATTCAAATCCTAGCACGAATGTGTGTGCGAAAGAGGGTCTAAATCCTAGCACGAACAGCACACACAAAATTCCAGAAAATGTGTAGTCTACCAAATCTTTTCGTTCAGAAGGTTCCAGTATTAAGCATAAGAAAACAAGTGAAATTCTTTCTTCGTGTATTCGCTTAGTTAGACCCGAAATAAAAACCTAAAATTGTATAGGAAGTCGATACGCCGTAATCCAGTCCCAGGATACGTCGATTGATACATGTGTCGAATACGATGTATTCATTTTAACTCAATACGTCGTATACCTGTGCTAAAATAAAGATGGATAACGTTCATAAGGTCAATATCGCCGTATCCACGGGTTAGGGATATGCGTATAAGACAGTCTGTGGAAAGAACAGACGTCTATAACAAAATTAAAAAAATATTCTGGTTTGTCTCGCCGGCAAGCACTTTGATTACCAGAAAAAATTCTTAAGTTAGACTTACCTTCAACTATGGATTTCAAAAATTACAGAAGCCTAAGTATTCGCATTCATCCTTATTATCTCCTGTATTATCAAACTTAGTTTCTATATCCTTAATTATGGGCTTATCCATACCCTCACCTTCGTCAATGGTGGGTACAAAAACCTTAACTTGATTTCTCTTATGCTTTATGGGTTCATTTGGATTATTTAGTTCAATGAAATCAATCAAATTTAGGGTTTATGGGGCGATCGATTACTTCATTCAACGCATTGCCCATATAGCCTAGCTTCTAATTATGTTCGTACTCTTAATCAAACATAATGCATAGACCCTCTAATTATGTTACTAGTAGGTTTATTACTTTTTAAGAAAGTTTTATCATTCCTAACTCTTAGAGTTATCTTTGCTTTAAACACATTTAGCATGAGCAGTAGACAAGAAAGGTCTTCCTAGGATCAAGGGGATCTTGAAATCCTCAGGGGATATCTAAAATAAAGAAGTCATACTGGGGGGGGGGGGTGGGGGTGGGGGGGGGAGGAAAGGAGGGGGGGGGGGGAAAGGGGGGGGGGGAAAAGGGGGGGGGGGGTGGGGGGTGGGGGGAGGGGGTGGGGGGGGGGTGAAGGGGGGGTGGACTGGGAAAGTGTAAAATTATCAATACCGTACTAGTAACATCTCATAATTCCTTTGGGTCCCGATTCACTGTTCTATCAGCCATTCGACACTTAATTTAGTATGAATCAATCCTCCCTAATCCTAGGGTAGATAAAAGGTCGAATAGGCTATACACACTTACCGTTTTGCTCATAAATCACTAAGGCTTTTAAACACATATTTTTTTAATAAAACACGGTAAAGTGAAACTCCTTGGGTCATCTTTACTCCTTTTTAAGGTAAGGCTTTTGCCAGAGGCTTAGAATTATGTAATGAGTCTCCAGGTCCCTTTTTTTACTATCATTTCCTTCAATTCGTCCTAGTGATCATCATTCAAGCGAGTTGGAGAAGTTCTAGTCGTTTTCTTTGACTTGGAAAATAAGTTTCTATTTTGTAGGTTAGATACGGCGTATTGGCTAGCATCAATACGGCGTATTGAAGGCTTGGTAGTTTCAACAGAAGTAGAAATCTTCTCATCATTAACTCTCGGCTTAACTTTAGTCGAGCTTCGTAAATCTCCAGATGATTTTTCATGCAAAATAATGCTCATTTTCTGACTTGGATCTTAAAAGCTTTGATCGAGGCTTTTTGATTACTTAGTGCGAAATCCATGGAGGCTTGTAATTCCTTGATCAAGTTGGTGTTTTCATCAAGCCTTTTTGCAATCTTGGTCATGAACATGCTTAAAGACTCTTCTAAAGTAAGCTCCGTCATTGTTTCTTGTAATCTCTTCTTCCAAACTGATTCTCGAGATTAGTAATGAGGTCAAGTCCCTAGAAATCTCAAACAATCAAGACCAGTTGTCTTAAGAAGCTTCCTATCCAATTGTGATACTCGTTTCGGGTCTTTGAAAGGTGATGAGTTCTCCAAACTCCTTGTAACGTACTACCTGACACAGAGGACAAACAATCAGTAGTATATGCTTCGGAAGAAGGTATATGATAAAGCACGGAAACGTAATACGAAAATTAAGAGTCTCTTAATGTATCAGATAGTCTATACGCCGTATTCAATTATCCTGAATACGCCGTATGGACTTTATGAACAGAATACGATGTATTGTTTATGAAAATGTATACGCCATATCCAAAGGGATGGATACGCATAATGGATTTTAAAGAAAATATTACATCGTAACTTTAAAAAATAATGTAGAAAAAACGCAATCAATCACACAATATCAAAATAACAATGTCATAAAATCAAACACCAAAAACAAACATGTCAAATACTGAAAAATAAAATCTCAACTAATCTAAACTAAACTAAAACACTAATAAATAAGAATTAAACAACTTCACTCCCTAGTAACGGCGCCAAAAACTTGATGTGTCGTTGTGAGTAGGTATTTTATGTATCAAGTTTTACTATTTATTTTATGCCGACTATACCTAAAAACAACACTTTAACGGGCAGTGTACCCGGTCAAGATGTAGCTTCGTTGGTAAGTAGGGTGTCGATCACTAAGAGCAAGAGCGTTAATATCTAATCTATTAGTATTTTAGTTATCTAAGAGATAACCTAAAACTAATGCAACACGGGGTTTCAACTGAGAGACTGGCACAAGTTTTGGGTTTCCTAAACTACTTTGATGACAATTAACACACATAAGTTGATAAATAGAAGATAAAGAAGCGGTCAAGCCTAATGTAAGGAAAACGTACTAACCATGATTATTCTAATTAAAATGTAGGTTTGTTTATTTAGTGCAATGACTGACTTATCTCGAAGCGGCATATCATTCCTAGATTTAGGCAGGACTTCTTCCTAAAACCTAGACACGCTAATTCTGTCACAATTAAACACATCTGCATAAAGCATCCTTATGTTGATTATAATTCATCTTAGAAGGCAATAATGGTAATCTTATTGGATTCTAGCTCATCGAGACTTTACTAACTTACTACTTACAGTAGTTTACATAAGTGGTAGTTCACTATCCAAACTAAGCCAAGGGAATTAGAACGTTATTTGTTAGAGTCATTCTAGGTCACCTGCTAGTCTAACTTGTTCACTAAACCAAAGGCACTATCCGATATCTAGTTAAGCTATGGGAGATATCCTTAGACACGGAATGAACGCATATTAAAGCACATAAACGAGTATCATGTGATGAACATAATCAACAATCAACGATAAATTAAGCAATCGAGATAAACAAACCAAACATTAAATCTTCATAATCATGCAATACATAGTCATTGTAAATTACATAAACCATAGAAAAACTATTAAGTACAAGAACAGATTACACATAACAGAGCACGTATATAAAGATGTAAATGATTACAAAGTTTTCCTAATGACTGTGAGTACTTTTGTAGGACCTTCATAAGGCTTCAATTTTTCTTCAGGAAACGAAAACTTGGTGGTTAAAAGCATACCTAAAATTGTATTTAGGTTTTGGTATTTATAGACTCTGAAAATTGGTTGATACGGCATTTTGGAACTCAATACGACGTATCAGATGACTTGGTGTGGGCTCCAAGAATAAAATATTCTAGAATTTTCTTGAGCTGGTTTGGATACGGCGTATCCGACCTTCTGGATACGGCATATCGAACCCCTCCGGTATGGTGTAGTGGGACTTCTAGGGTATTGGCGATATGACTCGCTCGTACGTGTATTAGTGGTCCAGTAGGATACAGAGTATTGACTGAAAGTGTGCTTTTCTTGATATTTGATCAAAGTATAATATACGTCGTATATACTGATGTGGATACGACGTATTCTTTAAAGTCGGGCAATGGTCTTGAGTTCTTCAAAGTCTTTAGATACGGCGTATGCTTCAAGAATGATACGGCGTATTGATGTCAAAATCAGCGACTTTCTCAAACTCTTCGTTTATGCTTCAAAACACATCATTTTCTCCATCTTTTGCCAAATACTCAATAATTACTGCAAATAACAAATATAAACAATTAAGTACCAATTCTTGCAATAATTATACAAAATGGGTTATTTATATGGGATAAATGATGCTATAAAATAGATGTTATTTGATGTCACCCTTGCCATGCACTCATTTTTAGTGCAGGATACCCCTAGTACAACCCTCCGAGCCTATCCTTATTTCACGATTTCCCAGAAATTTCAGGTTAAGCAGGATTAATAAAGAAGAGCATTTCACCCTTAAACCAATCCGTTACACCTAAGATCTCCTTAGCCTACCTTAGACACACAGTACTCATATTAGTACATTATTGTGTTTAACCCAAGTTTTAAATATTTGAGTAAACTCAATTGCAAGATCCTTAACCTTGTAAATACTGTTTTAGCGAGGAACAAGAGACATTAGAAAATTCATGGTAGTTATTTATTTCAACGAGAGAACGGAAGAAGAAAAGTTGAAGTCAATTACCCCATACTCTTTGATAGATAATCGTACCAAGTTATTTTGAACACACTTCAAATCGGGTCATTAGTTAAATTATAAATATCGAGCATGTAAATGCTTAAGTGTAGGAGTACGTGTTGTAAACCCCAAGTTATGATGTATTATTTTATTCAAAAGAAAAAAAAGAAAAAAAAAGATAAAAGAAAAAGAAAGAGATTGATGTAGAGTTTGTGTAAGAGTTATGTAATATCAGTCGGTCAGAGTCTTGCTAAGTAACTGAACCAAACAACAGGGATATTTGTACAAATAATTAGCTACTCTTCACTGCCAATTTCACCCAAAGTCACCCAGCAAGTTTCCCATGCGATTCTATTTCCATTGTAATGTTATCTTACACCTACACATCACAACCCTTTTAAAATACCTCTTCAGATACGTGATAATTGTAAAATACTTGCTCCTAAGCGGTGAAGGTTTTGATCCTTTACAAGCCTATGTAACTAAAACAGACTATGACAGGTAATAGAGTGTTAGAATCCATTTCCCCCATATGTTATGAATTTATTATACACTCGAGAGAAAGAGAACACCCCAAAAACACTTAATATAGGCTATATATACCTTTCCCGTGCTTTTAATAACGAGGTCAAGTGAAGATAAGATGTAGAAATACTTTAAAGAGTAGGTAAAAATGACCTCATATTGTAATATGTCAGGTCGAACAAGCCATTTATCTTGAGACAAAAAATCCCAAGTGTTAGGGGTAAATTTGAATTGATTTGTCATTTCATAGCTCATTTTTCAGGGTGTATAACCTCATAAATCGTGCATTATATGCCAAAAATGGACTTAATCGTTCCGTTTAGGTATTTAGCATTTGGAAGGCTTGGAAGGAATACACGAGAACTTGGGGGGCTCATTTGGGAGAAGAAACAGACAAGGTACTACGGACTAACACTAACATCTCTCCAGATTCTTTTCTCAGACCTGGAAAGACGGCGTCACCAAATATCACATGACTAGCCATCACAACTTATGCCCATGCACGGAGTCACAAATATCTCAAGAGGGCCGTCAAGCTCTCGACATCCAGACCAAGATCAAGAATATTCCTCTTACAGCTACGCGTCATGACTAAAAAGCGACGCCAACTGGGGCACGATTTGAATCTAAATATACAAAAGAATCCGTTTTTAGGATTTAGGTGTTTGTAACTTTAGAGTTCCAAGACGCAGGAGGGACAAACCCTAGATCATTTGGGAAGCATCTTTATTAGGATGATTTTTAAAAAAGGGCTCCAAACCCTATAGATACTACATACAATAAAAGTTTAACTCAACTAAGATTATCAAAAACAAACAAATAAGTACATTGTTGTTAATGAGTTCAATAATTAAATCATGTTTGCTTTACTAAAGACTAGAAGATGCTTTGTTCTAAACCCCATATTTGTGTTCAATATTATGAATGTAGTGAAACCTTGAATGAATATCTAAAGAGAGTGAAGCTTCTGTGATGAATAAGCATTTAGGTCTATGAAAACTAGCATTTATCTTGTAACGATGTGAGTTGCATAAGGTCCTAGGGAAACATGATTGAGTAAGAAAGGGAAAAGCCATCGGTGTAGAAGCAAAGGCACTTCATACTACCGGGAAGAGAAAGTTGCCAACTAATTATGTGAATAAGATTAAGACCACTAAATAATATAATATGCATAACAAATGCATATCACACACCACCAAAAAGGGAGTGACTTTGATCAAACTCCAACCAAGGTACCAATTCCTTAGACAAAGCCGGAAGTCACAACACAAGAGTGTAAAACGAACCAACTACTAACAGGCAGTGGGTATCATGTAATTCTTTCATTTGAGAGACTGTGATGAAAAAATTATAATAAAACAAACACGACGTTAGAACAAAGCAACAACCACTAGGATGAGAAATCTAGAGAAACGAACATTATTTACGAAGATGAATAAGAAATCTTTTAATAATATCGACAAACCACACTAGTAAACTTCGTTAATTAATTTAGATTAAAGAATAAGCTAAACCCACCAACCTCTGTCAAACCTATCATTAATGTGACTGCATTCTTATAAATATAAAAATACAAAACTAATCTTCTCTCAACCCTTAGAATTCTGTTAGGCTAGAGATCAAGGTCTTCCAACTTCTTCCCCTAAGAGAACGAATAACAACCCCATGAGGTCCTGCTAAACGAGCACAACTATAAACGGTTAGGAACTACTGCCTAGAATTGTAAAACTTCTTATAAGAAGTCATACGACCCTCGCATCATTTAGCTTATTTGCAAGTATTTTAATTACTTTAGTTTTAAAGAGTTTAAAACACTGTTTTCTCTACGATCAGTAGCCTTCTATTTCGAAGATATTTTTCCTTAATCATACCCGTCCCTCATTCACTTTTATAAGTTGAACACCTTAGTTTCGGGTGGAATACGATCTATAGTTGTTAAAAAGTAGCTTATTGTCTTTGGATTCAAATTCTTAGCTTATTATAATATCTTGTTTACATTAACTTGTTTGTCTTAGTGTTAATGAATCTTATTCTACACTTTGGCGTGGAGCTTAAGGTACACACATAAGTTAGATTAATTTCTAATTTTTTAAAGCTTATTTTTTTATAAAGCCTTTATATTTAATTGAGAAGAATATAAAGCTAACTTTATATACTATATTGATTAAAATAAAGCGGAGCTATTAGAGAAATAAACTAGGTATATAGTTTTCTTAAGGTTTATGTATGCAGTAAAGTTGGTTTTATGATTCAAGGAAGATAAGCGGTGTTCAAGCATTCGGTTCTACTTCCTCTTTCTCTTTACAATACTATTATTTTAGATTTATTATAGCTAAAATGATTATGTGTTGCTTATTAGTAGTGAATTATGTGCATAGATTGAGTAAATATTAATAAAATTCCTTATATAAGTTATAAATTGTTTAAGTAAATAAGTGTGATGGAATAAAATGTTGAGAAAACATTGAATAGTCATTTTTGATTACATAATTAGATGGTTTATTGTGGTTATTGATAAGGCGGAAGCAAAGCCGTAAGAATAATGAAGGCATACAAACTTTAGACACTGCGATATCTTAATAAAAATTGTTTTCATAAAAACCAACGACGTCTACTTGAGCGTACGAAGATAATTTAATTGAAAGGTATGGATTCATCACTAAGCGGACGCTCAGATTAATGAAGATTTTAATATTAACACTTAAGGATCTAAATATTTCACTTAGTATGCATATCTTTTTACATATTTATCTTTCGTAGATTAATTGCTTGCTTTTTGTTATCTAGTATTCTATAGTTTATTTTTATTATATACTTTGTTTAAAACCAAAAACAAAAATATTTGACAATCAAACACCAAACAAAACATTTTCGTGAATTTCAAATTCATCTCTCTTCGAGAATACGACACCCGGTAGATTAATTATTATTTTTCCTAAAGTAATTTTTATATCGAACGGGAAATACTTATATATATTACTTGACTCGATTTTATCGAATCACAACTATATACCTTATTTGTTCAGGTTTAATCTATTTGTTTTGTGAATTTTATTTAACAACAATTTATTTTCCTTTCCTAACAATTAACCTTAGGTTTTACTCGAACGAGGATGAGATCGAGTCATACATGTTTAATACCGTCTATACACAAAGTCCATGGTATGGGTTGATATCAGCCCTAGTGTTTATTACTTATTAGTTGAAAGTTAGAAGACCCATACCCTAGTATCATTCTTCGTCCTAGCCCCCCCCTTGGGTTAAACTCGACGAGGATGTGATCGAATAACACGTGTCTATTCTGTCATGACGGAACCGATGTAATTTGTGATCAGCTACCGAGATCGTTAGCAGAGTGTGATACTGTTAGAAAAAAAAATAATAAACTTGCGTAGCACTAGTGAAAAACTGCCGGACTAAATATGTTTATGTAAGGAAAGTATAATAAAGAAATTAACCAAGGGTATAAATAGGTTTTTATGTCATATTTAATGTAAACAATTTCACTACTTCAACTCACAGATCAAAAGGCAAGTTATGAAAACTCTCTTTCCAAGATCACACATACTATTATACACCTCAATTTACAAACACACAAAAGCATCAATCAAGATCTATCTGCTTAATATGTGGTATCAGACACCCGCGATGATTGCGATTAGTTGGTATTTTTGTGTGTATGGTGGATACCAAAGATCGAGTATTTTTCTGATTATTGAGCTTATTTATCTGTCACAGACGCGAAACCCGAGATTTTCATACAATATTTAAACTTTTCCGATAATTATTTTACTTAATACTTTACGTTGAATCTGCAAGTTTACCGGTAAGTAAACCCGCTAAATTCTAAAAAATGTCACCGGACTAAGCGTTCCTGAGAATCGTTATTTATTAGTTTAGATTCTTTATAATGAGTTATTTTATCTTTTTCTAAGTGTTTCGTATTTGTACGATCACAAAGTGTGCGCCTAAATTTATTTTTACGCTTAAAACCGTTTAAATTGCGTTTTTCGCGTTTTTGACCTAACGGAACCCCGAAAACTCGAAATCTTTTCGTGTAAACTTTAGTTATCGTCCATCTCGTATTCTAAAGTTAAAAATTTTGTTTATCCTTCCCTCTTGATATATATTAGAAGCCTAAACTCAAACCAAATGCAAGCATAAAATCCATGAAATTACAACATCACAACAGGGCATCTTTTTTTTTGAGAACTTCCATGCATGGTGTATGAAAGTGACCCAGAGGAAGTCCATTTCATGCATACTCAATCCATCCAAGCCAAGAACAAATGCATGCTTACACACTTTTGACTTGTACATTTCTGGCGCTTAAAATCAAAATCATACACGGGACCTATTTTCATGAACCTTTATTCAAGCTTTCTGAACCAAATGGTCCCTGTACATGTGGCTATGTTCGGCCGGAGCACCACACACAAACACACTTTTTGGTGTGTGTTTTGGTTGCTTACTTGGTCATCATTGACTAAGCGCGCACCCCTAGCACATTCATCCTATATAAACCATGTAAACTCATTTAGTCATCTCATTTATTTCACAAGTCACCAACAAAATGTTTCTCTCCCACTTCCCTTTTGAAGCCCACGGCACACAGACACCCACCCTTTTAAGGTTTTCATATCTTTGATTTTTATTATGAATTCAACTCATTATCATTCTCAATTTCATTCATAAGGAACATCTAAGGTGTTTTGAAGCAGATGGTTTCTTTGATTTAAGGGTTTTATCAAGATCTACAAATTAGAGGTTTGTTATGATTTGGGGTTTTTGTTCTAGATCTATTATTTGAGTCATAGATCCTTTGATTTCACTTCTAGTTTATATTATTCATGTAAGTATCTTGAGAATCTTTCTTCTTTGTGTGTTTCGTTACATTCTTCTATATGTTCAAAGATCCATACAATCATATTTGTGTTTTAATTTTTGAAAGATTTTAAAGACAAGATTCATAAAAAATGATGTTCCATTTGTTTTCACTAGTATTAAATACAAAAGATCTTGGATGAGATAAGAGTGATGAGTCTATTTACAAACTAGAAAATGAAAGGATTATGATAGATGTTTTAGGTGACATCCAGTGGTTGTTCTTAGTGGATGTTTGAGGAATATATATAGGTTACAGAAGAGCACTAGTGTGAAAGTTTGGGTGAATTTTGGTTCGTTTTGACAAAAAGTGCTTGCTGTCCAAATTTGGTTTTGAGGTATTATGTCGAACAACGACTAAAAATGTTTTCATTTTGGGCAGTAAAACAACAGTTTATGAAGAGATCCAGTATTCAAATAAATAGTTTTTTCAATATATCACTAACACTTTAAAAAACGATTTAAAAGACGAACCAAGTTATGGCCAATAAAACCTGAAACATTTTACGGCGAAACCAAATTGAATAGTTTGCTGATGTGAAAAGAAAAATGGGTTTTCGGACATTTTTTGGACTTTTTAAAACATTAACGAAAATAAAGTAACACATATATATTGATTGTATTAGATTTAAGGCGCCGTTAATATATTTTGGGAAAAGCGAGAAAAGTTACGTAAAAAATAGTAAGTTTGGTAGAATTTAGCGAAACAAAGACATAGAAGTAAGACGAATAAGCTCGGATTAAGGCTAGTTAGTGCGTTTTGAATTATGGAAACTTAACAAATGTAGGGGACGGTATTAACGTCCCGAAACTAAAAACTTTCCTAAAATAGAAACTTTCTAAAAATAGTAATTTTTGGTTAAACGCCGAAACTTAACGAAAAACTATATGATTTCATTTCATCATGTTTTGTTAAACAAACTAAAGCAAACACACAAGGATGTATTTTGGTGATGAACATATTGTGCAATTCTTGGCATACTTTCCGTGTTTCTGAGACGCGTTATTATTCTAGGTCGCGGCTAGATTTCTATATCACCTTTTACTTGCGTGATTATCATTTGCTCATTTTGCTAAGGTGAGTTCATAGCCCCATGTTTTACTACTTTTACTTTACTATTTTGGGGTGAGAAACATTGCTTGTTTTCAAACTATGGACACAGTTACTTTACGTTTCCTTTTCCTGATTACGTGTTGCCTAAGTAGCGAATAGACCACTAATGCCCGAATTATCATGAACCGTCAATTGCTTAACCGACCGTACTGGTTAAGTGAGCGCGAATGTTGTAAATAGATCTATTGGGAGTAATTATCCCTATCCGGGTAAGTAGCGCTTACTAGATTCGGAGGTCCCGAACAAACGGATATATACCATGTCGGAATGTCAATAGGTGATCTTGGTCAGATACCTCTAGGGCGTGGAATACTATTTGGCATATAAAATGCTTCCTTTTAAATTGAGCTTCGGTGTCATGAGCTTAGTGCAACAGTAAATACATTCTTTTTATGTGAAGTTGTATCTGTTATAACTGTCACGTGCGTACTGTGAACTTGTGGTCCACTTTTAATATTAAATTCAAACCTATGAATTCACTCAACTTTATGTTGACCGTTTTAGCATGTTTTTCTCAGGTGCTTAGCTGTGGATGTCTTTGCTTGCTATTTGGTGTCGCTATGCATTGGGCCAATTTTCAAGAAACGCTATTATCTACTATTTAAACATCGTTGTCAATTTCTAAAACTTTTATTCGCTTCCGCATATTATCTTTAAACTTATGTCAAACTTTAACTATTTTAATTAATGCAACGATGTTAGATTTTCAAACGTACCCTTAGAGGTCGTTCTTTGTATCTTGTGTGATGTGTATTATGACGTCACGCCCCCGGACACGTGTTTCCGACTAGGCCCCGTTTGGGGGTGTGACAACAAACACATACAAAACCATATATTTTTCACTTTCAATCATTTACTTTTGAAGATTAGTTGAAGGTTTGATCTTTTAAGAACATTCGGGTATAAAATAAACAACGTTTGGGTTGTTCTTGATCTTTGTTCATCTCTAAAAACCATTTTTCTTTGTAAATCTTCAAAACTTCAAATAACTTGTACTTCCTTACTTCTCTTGATGCATAAACCTTTGTTGTATAACTTGTTTTGTAAAAAGAATGATTTTGAAACTACATAAACCTTAAAAGGTATACTTATGGTTATAAATTTATAAAAATAAATATAAGGAAATCATAGTTTTGTGATCGTGGTTATTTTCATGTGATAATATTTGTATTTTTGAGCTTCTTGTATTCAGCTTATATTTGTGAGCTTATTTGAGAGCTTGTTTAATTATTTTGAGATTATTTTAGTATATATACACGCGAAATAAAATGGAAAAATATAAAGAAATATTGTTGTGACTTATTTTCTTGTAACTTAGTTTTATTTTGGATATTGCTAGTTTATTTTTAAAAGGATGAAGCATTATGCTATTTGACTTAATCCATAAGATCAAATAAGGCTTAATGGGCCTACAAGCCCACATTACCCACAACATAAGCCGCGGCCTAAGCTTGTACACAAGCTTATGGGTTTGGCTTGTTATGTCTTGGCTTATTATACGCTTGTGGTAGCTTATTGATGAACCTAGAACTTGTTTGTTATCTTTTTAGTATATCGGACTTATTTATTTCGTACTTTCGCGTTTTAAAGGCTTATTAGGCCTAAAAGCCCAATAAGTGTTTTAGTGACTCGTTAGACTTGTTTTAAATAAAAAACGATTGTATAGAGTTTGTAAATTGTAAATTGTGATTTGGAAGTGGTTTGAAATTGGTTTTTAATAAAGTCTACGACTTTGGAAAAATGAGCAAACACGAACGGGTTATGCTGAAATTTTGTAAAAATCTTATACTTAGAAATTATTTAGAAAGCATAAATAATAAAATGTTTTGACTAAATTACTTAACTATTTGGAAATGTCAAATTATAAATAACAGGTTTATTTATACTTTAATAATAATATAATATTATATTTATATAATTTATATAATATTATATACGTACTTACTTACAACTTAAGACTTTTCATAAGAATCGATCACTAACGTTTTTAATACACAAATAACGTTTACCAAAAATGAATAATAAACGTTCATGCATCAATCACATACGTTAACTTTCCGAGACTAAATCAAAACCCGTATTCTTCTAGGTCATACCCGTGTACCACCGTTCATTCCGAGTGACCCTACTTTTTGAAGAATACTCTTTACCTTATCATCAAGGTGAGTTCATAGCCCCACTATTTTACTCGTTTTGAATAAATGTTTTATAACTTGGGGTGAGAAACATTGCTTGTTTTTAAAACTGGACACAAGTACTATACGTGAGATTTCCCTATTTATGTGTTGCCTAAGTAGCGTTTAGACCACTACTGCCCGAACTATCATGAACTGTCAATTTCTTGACCGGAGGACCGGTCGAGGGAGCGCGAGTGAATAAATAGATCTATTTGGACTAATTATCCCTATCCGGGTGAGTAGCGCTTACTACCCACGCGGCTCTATATGTCATGTCGAATCTGGTTAGGTGGTCTTTGGTCAGACACCTGTAAGGGAAAGCAATTACTTATAGCATGTACATGCTATCTTTCGTTATTAACTTTAGTGTCATGAGCTTAGTGCAACGTAAATACCTTTTTATGTGAAGTTGTATCTCCTATGACTGTCACATACGTTTTGATATCTTGTGGTCCACCATAACAACGTTTGAACTAAACCTGTGAATTCACCAACTTTATGTTGACGTTTTAAGCATGTTTTTCTCAGGTGCATAGCATGGATGTCGTTGCTTGAACTATATGAAGTCTGTTGCCCGAACCAGTTTTCCAGATTTTATCCATGATTATCTTAAATACCGTTGTTGAACTTAATAAAGCTTTCGCGGTTTAATTTTTGAATCTTTTAATTTGATCGATGTAAAACTTATTATTATTTTGAATTTATGTAATGGTGTTTATTTTTAAAACGTACCCTTAGAGGTCATTCTTTATGCTTTGTACTTGAGCTATTCGATAACGTTACGCCCCCGGACGCTAAATCGGACGGGACTCTATTTGGGGGTGTGACAGATTGGTATCAAGAGCCAAGGTTATAGAAAATCAAGTAGTATAAACTAGGTCTGGACTATAACCAGTATGTGATCCTACGTGATTATGTGCCTTACGTGATTGTACATAATACGTATACATAATTAAATACTACGTGAATAATATATATGTATCAAATATTAAGTATAACTAATATTACTATAAGTATTTTTCATTTCATCCCATCATGTCGTACTCGATGACCCGCGCATTCATTCATTCATTTTGCATTCATCCAGTTACCCATTCACCCGTTCATATGTTTGCATCATGCATGGTTGATATAAAATGATTTATATAAACTTTGCTTGTGCAGGTCATGGCTATCTCAGTTATTTCAATTTCATCGGACTCATCCGAGGATAGCGTAGGGACACCTGCTGGACGAGTTATCTTATTCGGTACTATCCCTACCACTATTCCCGACTCCACACCAGTGATTACTCCACCTATTACTCAGACTGACACTACAGTGATACCCACAGAGATACCTATCACAGCACCTACTATACCACCATCCTCAGACTATACACCAGCGTCTCTTGATTACTCACCTGCATCTGAGACAGAGTCTGATCCATCTGAGGATCCATCATCAGACCATATACCACCATTACCAGCTATCTCACCATTTTTATCATCGGCTGATGACACCACAGACAGTGATACACCTGATACACCGCCATCACCTACCCATGGTACGCCTTTCACTAAGATTACCTCTTCTACCCAGAGATCACCTGTCATACCTCATTGTCGAGTTATGATTCTAGCACCTGGATAGCCTATTCCTCATGGTCGACCGTACCGCTACCATCTTAATAGGCCGGTACACATGATGACTGCGAGGAAGAGGGTTGGACCGTTACCTGTTCAGCAACTTGCGGTGAGACATTCTGTCGATCATTCTTCATCAGATTATTTTTCTCCAGATGATTCAACTCGAGATTCTTCTTCAGATTCATCATCAGAGGCATCATCAGATTTTCATTCGGATGCTTCATCTGATTCTTCATCAAGACACTTATTGTCAGATCATTTTTCTCCCGATTTACCGAGTAATTCTGTGGGTCCATCTCGCAAGAGACGTAGGTCCCCTATGACATAAGTACCTGCGTTACCACCTGTATCTAGAGCTCTATCTCCTGTCCGTGCTGATTTGATACCATCGCCTAAGAGGATTAGGGATTCGGGTTATTTGGCAGATGTAGAGGTTGATCCTAGAGAGACTAGTTTGAGGGATGATGTTATTGTCAGGGGTAGTGATGAGCCTCACTTAGAGCAGGATATTGATCCAGAGATTCAGGCAGAGATTGACGAGTGTTTCGCTTATGCGGATGCTCTAAAGGATAGAGGGGTTGATGTTAGAGTTGTAGTTGAGGCTGCTGATCGAGTAGAGAGTGAGACGGGTACGAGGGGCCCAATTAAGGTCAGAGTTGAGAGGGTTACGCATCTTGTGATGCCAGATGATATTCTTGAGCCTGCTCATGAGGGAGCAGTAGAGGTTACATATGAGACATTGGGAGATTTGGTTCAGAGGTTCCATGATCACACAGCGGCTATCCCAGTCTATCGTATACAGGTCATTGAGGGATTTTAGAGGGAGCAGGGACATAGGATTGTTGGGGTTGAGTCAGCAGTCACTGCTTTGACTGAGAGGATTGCTGAGTTGGAGAGGGATAATAGGAGGCTCAGAGGCACCGCGAGTGTTAAGAGTCAGAGAGTTGACCGACTCCAGCGCGACATGTCACGTGTGCAGAGAGAGCTAAGGCAGATACGACGGCTTTGATTTTATGATCAAGTGAGAGTTGGCAGATTTGAGGCGTGTGCTAAGAAGCACATGGGCTACCATCCTTAGATATGTTCATTAGTATTGCAGTATTGAGCAGTAGCGTTTAGTGATGACCGTAGTGTTAGAAACTCGTATTTTCTGTATTTTGAAACCAATGTGATGTAATCACTAATGTTCGATGATATGAATTGATATTTATCTATGATATGATGTCATGATTTGATTTACTTATGCTTTTGCGTCATGCATTATGGGGTTTTCCCGGAATATATTTCGATCATGTATTTTCTATGTGAATTAACCGTGAATTTTATTTAGCACCGTTAGTGATCTCACGTCACCTAGAAATCTCATCGAGTGTTACGTTGTTATGTTGTAGGAAGATGCCTAACACACGATCTGGATCATCCAGGACTTATGGGGAGATTAAAGACTTGATTGCTCACCGAGTAGCTGAAGAGATAGAGGCTCGTGAAGCCGCAATGAACCTTGAACCCCTGAATGAGAATAGGGATGAACAAGGAAATTGAAATGGAAATGGAGGGAATGGAAATGGAGGGAATGGAGAAAATGGAAATTGAGGGAATGGAGGAAATGGAAATGGAGGAAATATAAATGGAGGGAATGAAGGAAATGGAAATGGAGGGAATGGAAAAAATGGAAATGGAAATAGGAATATGAATCATGGTATGAACTATGGAGGCTTCATGCCAGTGGCTCAAGAGTGCACATTCCAAGACTTCTTGAAGTGTAAGCCACAAAATTTCTCAGGAACTGAAGGCGTTGTCAGATTGACCCGCTGGTTTGAGAAAATGGAGACTGTGTTCAATATTAGTAATTGTCCATCGAAGTACCAATTAAAATATGCTACATGCACACTACAGAGAGTGCATTAACTTGGTGGAACACCCGCAAGAGGACAATTGGTGTTGATGCTACATATGCCATGAATTGGGCTGGACTTATGAGGTTGATGACAGAAGTGTATTGCCCGAGAAATGAAATCCAAAAGATGGAGACTGAATTATGGAATCTGATGGTGAAAGGAAACGAATTGACTGCTTACACACAAAGGTTTTAGGAGTTGATTTTGTTGTGTACGAGAATGGTCCCCGATGAGGAGGACAAGGTTGAGAGATTCATAGGAGGTTTGCCCGATAACATTCAGGGAAATGTTATCGCTGCTGAGCCCACTAAATTTCAAGATGCAATTCGCATTGCCAACAAGTTAATGGATCAAAAGCTGAAGGAATATGCTAGAAGTGCTGAAAACAAGAGAAGGTTGGAGAACAACCCGAGGGACAATCGTGGGTAGCAACCAGTTTTCAAGTGGCAGAACGTAAGAGGCCAGAATGTGGCAAGAGCTTACATGACATGAAACAATGAAAGAAAGGGGTATGTTAGGCCTCTCCCCTACTGCAACAAGTACAGGTTGCACCATGAAGGGTTGTGTAGTATAAGGTGTGGAAACTATAAGAAGGTTGGGCACCTAACTAGGGATTGTAGGGCTGCTGTTGCTCCAAACACTCAAAAGGCTGCACTTGGGAATCAGTCGGGTGTTATTTTTTATGAGTGTGGTAGACCGGGACATTTTAGGAAGGATTATCCTAAGTTGAGGAATCAGTTTTGTTAAAACCAGACAAGAAACAAGACTGGAAACCAGACTGGAGGTAATTAAGCTACAGTGAAGGCCTATGCCATTGGAGGAGGAGGAACAAACCCTGATTCCAACGTTGTCATGGGTACGTTTCTTCTTAATAACTGTTATACTTTTATGTTATTCGAATCGAGCGTCGATAGAAGTTTTGTGTCGTCTACCTTTAGTGCTTTACTTGATGTTGCACCATCCACTCTAGACACTAGTTATACCGTAGAACTTGCCGATAGAAGAATTTCATAAACAAATGTTGTTCTTAGAGGTTGCACGTTAGGATTATTAGACCATCCGTTCGACATAGATCTAATGCCCGTAGAACTTGGTAGTTTTGACGTCATTATTGGTATGGATTGGTTGGCGAAATACCACGCGTTGATTGTTTGTGACGAGAGGGTTGTCCGTATTCCTTATGGGGATGAAGTGTTGATTATCCGAGGTGATAATTGTGACAGCAGAAGTAAGCTGAACATCATATCGTGTACGAGGACCCAGAAGTATATTGAGAAAGGATGTCAAGTATACTAGCGCAAGTAACATCCAAGAAGGCTGAGGATAAGTCAAAGGAGAAGCGACTTGAGGATGTGCCAATCGTACGGGAATTTCTGGAAGTCTTTCCAGAAGACTTTCCTAGACTGCTACCTGCTCGACAAGTTGAATTTCAAATCGACTTAGTCCCTAGTGCTGCACCTGTAGCACGAGCCCCGTATCGATTAGCACCAGCCGAAATGAAAGAATTGTCTACTCAGTTGCAAGAACTTTCTGATAGAGGATTTATAAGACCCAGTTCCTCACCCTAAGGAGCACCGGTTTTGTTTGTCAAGAAGAAAGATGGTTCTTTTCGGATGTGTATCGACTACCATGAACTAAACAAACTTACTGTGAAGAACCGATACCACTTCCGAGGATAGACGACTTGTTTGATCAACTGCAAGGGTCAAGAGTCTACTCTAAGATCGACCTGAGATTTGGTTATCATCAACTCAAAGTTCGTGAGGAAGACATTTCAAAGACAACATTTAGGACTCGCTATGGTCACTACGAGTTCCAAGTAATGCCTTTTGGCTTGACTAACGCACCGGCAGTATTCATGGATTTGATGAATCGGGTGTGCAAACCGTATCTGGATGGATTCGTGATCGTATTCATCGATGATATTTTGATTTACTCTAAAGAGCATAAAGGAACACGAAGGAAACCTTAAGTTGATTTTGAAGTTATTGAAGGAGGAAGAATTGTACACCAAGTTTTCAAAGTGTGAGTTTTGGCTATCGAAGTTACAATTTCTTGGTCACGTAATTGATAGTGAAGGCATTCACGTTGATCCCGCTAATATTGAGTCAATTAAGGATTGGGCGTCACCCAAAACACCAACCGAGATTCGTCAATTTTTTGGTTTGGCCGGTTACTACCGATGATTTATCGAAGGTTTATCAAAAATTGCTAGACCTATGACGAAGTTGACTCAGAAAAGTGTGAAGTTTGATTGGGGAGAAAAGGTAGAGGCTGCATTTCAGCTGTTGAAACAAAAACTATGTAGTGCGTCGATTTTGGCTTTACCTGAGGGAAGTGAGAACTTCGTGGTATACTACGATGCTTCGCATAAAAGGTTGGGCACGGTTTTGATGCAGAGAGAGAAGGTCATAGCCTACGCATCCCGCCAACTCAAGGTTCACGAGAAGAACTATACTACACACGACCTGGAGCTTGATGCAGTAGTGTTTGCCTTGAAGATGTGGAGACACTATCTGTACGGTACAAAGTGTGTTGTGTTCACTGATCACAAGAGTTTACAACACATTCTCGATCAGAAGGAGCTGAATATGAGACAACGACGTTGGTTAGAGTTGTTGAGTGACTACGACTGTGAGATTCGATATCACCCAGGGAAGGCGAACGTGGTGGCTGATGCCCTGAGCCGAAAGGAGAGAAACAAGCCGCTACGAGTTCGAGCCTTAGTTATGACTATAGGGTTAAACCTTCCTAAGCAGATTTTGAGTGCTCAATCGGAAGCCAGAAAGGAAGAGAACTTCATCAACGAAGATTTGCATGGCATGATTAACAAGCTAGAACCTCGCGCTGACGGAACATTATGTTTGAACAATCGAAGTTGGGTTCCGTGTTTTGGTGATCTGAGAGCTTTGATTATGCACGAGTCTCATAAGTCAAAGTATTCCATCCATCCTGGATCGGATAAGATGTACCAGGACCTTAGGAGGCTGTATTGGTGGCCCAACATGAAAGCAGAAATTGCCACTTATGTCAGCAAGTGTTTAACATGTGCCAAGGTTAAGATAGAATATCAGAAACCATCGGGTTTGTTGGTTCAACCAAAGAGCCATAATGGAAATAGGAGAATATAACGATGGACTTTGTGACTAAGTTGCCAAAGACGGCAGCCGGTCAAGACACGATTTGGGTAATCGTTGATCGTCTCACTAAGTCTGCTCATTTCTTGCCTATGCGAGAAGATGACACGTTAGAGAAGTTGACGAGACAGTACTTGAAGGAAGTAGTCTCAAAGCATGGAGTGCCAGTGTCGATCATCTCTGATCGTGATGGGAAATTTACGTCACATTTTTGGAAGTCCCTTAATAAAGCATTAGGTACTCGATTGGATATGAGTACAACTTACCATCCAGAGACCGATGGTCAAAGTGAGAGGACCATTCAAACATTGAAGGACATGTTACGTGCCTGTGTACTCGACTTTGGAAAAGGTTGGGATAGACACTTACCATTGGTAGAATTTTCATATAACAACAGTTACCATACCAGCATTAAGGCTGTTCTGTTTGAGGCGTTGTATGGGCGCAAGTGTCGATCACCTATCTGTTGGGCTGAAGTTGGAGATAGTCAGCTCGCTGGCCCAGAGATCATCCACGAGACGACTAAGAAGATCGTTCAAATCAAAAGCCGTATCCAAGCCCCCCGTGATCGTCAAAAGAGTTATGCCGATGTAAGACAGAAACCTCTTGAGTTTCAAGTAGGAGATAATGTCATGTTGAAAGTATCTCCTTGGAAAGGAGTGATACGTTCTGGCAAACGAGGAAAGTTGAACCCTCGTTATATTGGACCTTTTAGGGTCATTGCCAAAGTAGGAACCTTTGCCTATCGTCTTGAACTCCCAGAGAAATTGAGCAGAGTTCACAGTACGTTTCACGTCTCGAAATTGAAGAAATGCTTAGCTGATGAACCTCCTTTTTTTTTTTTTTTTTTTTTTTTTTTTTTTTCTTTTTTCCCCTTTTTTTTTTTTTTTTCTTTTTTTATTTTTTTTTTTTTTTCTTTTTTCCGCTTTTTTTTATTGCTATTACGTTGGATGAATCTAATCGACGAAAAACTCCATTCATCGAAGAACCTGTTCGAGAATCATGGACCGTGAGTCAAGCGTTCTCAAGCAGAGTCGTATCTCCGATTGTCAAGGTACGTTGGAACTCTAGGAGAGGTCCTGAGTTTACGTGGGAGCGTGAAGACCAAATGCAAAAGAAATACCCGCACCTTTTCACCAACTCTGCACCCGCGGCAGAGGTTGCGTCCTAAGCTTTGAGGACAAAGCTTCTTTAATGGGGAAAGAATGTCACAACCCGTGAATTTTCATTCAGTATTGGTATGTGCTTAAATACACTACCTTTTACCTTTAAAAAACGAGCTGGAAATAACAAAAAACGGATTAAATGCCAAAGATTACGTGCTTGTTTTGCTAATTGTATTGTGCAGCAACGGATAACCAAGAAAAGACGAAAAACAAAGCCAAAAACGACAAAACTGGACTCGAATGGAAATGCTGTGAAGGACAAGCTAATCAAAGACAAAGACAGAAAAGTCAAAGTCCAGTCAAATCTCAGCCAAATTAACAGTCAAAACCGGAGCCGTAATTGAAGAATACTATTGGTGCAATCTCAACCCATCTGATGGGCCGGGAAAGCCCAATAGTATATTAATGAAGACTGTGAAGACCAAATGGGCCCTCAATCAATGACAACAGCCCATTTGTGTGCAATTTGACAGCGATATGAAGACTTTGAAGGCCCGATCCTAAGCCTTGAACAAACAAATCTCAGCCATTGTACACACCCAAACCCACCCAAAACCTTATTGGCCTTAAAAAGGCCCAATAACATAAGCATAAACCTTATTGGGCCAGACGCAACAGTTGGGCCACCCAAATACATAACCAAAGCCAATAAAGCCTAAAAACAATTTTTTTATAAATACCTCAGGGACTGAAATTTGTCATTTTGAAATGTTTTATAAAAGAAAAAGTGTTTTAAAAATATAAGGGACTGAATTTGCAAGTTTCTAAAACTTCTATCTCTTTATAAAACACAAGGGTTTAAACTGCCAATAGCTTATTCTTTCTTTAATTCTTTGTTCTCAAAACGCAAGGGCTGTTTATGCCAATTCCCAAACTTGTTTATAACTAAAGAAAAAAGGGGCAAAACGAAATGGCAATAAGATGAAACATGAGGGTTTCTTTTTGCCAACATTGAAACTTTTAAACCTGTACACCACTCCCCATTCGTCCCTCTCACCCTTTCCCGCCAAACCCCTTGAACCCCCCACCATCACGAGTTACACCCCATTCTTTTACCCAACCCCTCGTTTACCCAGTCCCAACCTAAACCCACCTTCCACTACCTCTTAATCTTGCCATGTTGGCAATCTCACCAAACCCGAAGCAATATCAATGGCGGATTGAGTTTTAAAAGTAACACAAAAGTAATCTGAGGGCCAGGATTGGTTGCTAAGTTAACCACTCTCACAACTAACACAACAAGAAGAAGAAAGAAGACTTGAGACTTCTATATAAACAAGAAAACACACCCGAAGAGACTACACTAGTTTTTAATTAGCTTTTCTTATTTAATTTTTAATTAACTTGTAATCTAAGTTTCCAGCTTACTTTTTAAGTGTAATGTTACTGTTTTGAAAGTTTAATTCAAGTTTTAAAGTTTATGTTAAATTTCTTGTGATTTTCAATACTATTCGTCTTTTAAATTCTTTGTTAATTCTGAAAAAAAAAAATTGAGTTTGCTTGTTTCTTTATTACCCTGCTGTCACTAGTCTTAATCTACATTAGTAGTTTTAAGTAAAATTAAGTTAAGAAAAGATTTCCACTTAGTTAAGGGGGTGTTTGGCTAAGCTGTAAAATGGGTCATTTGGGGTATGGAATGGGTCACAAGCACTCAGCCATTTTAGGCTGAGTGTGTGGGGTTAATCTAGCAACTTACATCACCAATTTTAGTTTTAAAATGAGTTTTTAAGTCATTTTGGTTTTCTGTCAAAATTGGGATAAGCCAACTTAAGCCTAAGTGCCCAAGCTGCTTAAGCAGCTTAAGCACTCTCTTTGTGTGCTTATTGTGTTGTTTCTAGCCCTTTTAGAACACCATTTGTTCTGTCCCCTTTAATTTGACATTATAAGTCAAAATTTTGTCTTTGCAAATTCTTTAAGAACCCCCAAGTTTAAGCTACAAATTCAGCAGCTTAAATTGTTTTCTAAACCCTCATCCTTTGGAAATAAGCTCACTAGTCATCCTTTTTAATCTGTTTATGTTTGGTTTTGGCTAAAAAGCACTCTTGTGCTTATTAAGATAAGCTCAAAAAGCCCTTAAGGCTGTGTTTGTTTCTCCCCTGGTGCTGAAACCAATTTTCAGCACCCTTTATCTAGCTTATTTTGTATTAAGCACTTAGGATCTTTGGCTTTTTATTGTAGCTTATTAGTAGTTCTTTAAACCCCCATAGTTTTGTAGCTTAACTCACTCTTTAGCATAGCTTAGATCTAGCTTAAAGTGCACCTTTTTCTGTTTTATATCAAAACTGTCAACATAGCTTAAGTCATTTTTAGCTTATTTAGCTAATTCTAGTGACCTAGCTTTATTTTAGTGATACCCTTAGCTAGTAGCTTTTCATTAGTTTCTAGCTTATTTTGCAGCTTAAAATCCCAATAAGAAAGTAAAATAAGCTTGTAAGCTTAATAAGCTTCTGTCAGCCCAATAAGCTCACTTTTCTGGCTTATTCAGCCCACTTCAGCTTATGCCCCTTTGATGAAAAATATTCCCCTTAAGCCCCTTTACAACTTTCCTGTTTTGACTTTTTGATAATAAGCACTTAGGACTTGCTTTGCATATCGGGGTCCATCTCAGGGACCATTTGTGTAATTTCTATCTTTTTGGTTAACTTAGTTAGTCCCTAGTGTTAACTAGCCTGTTACCCGTTAGTCCTTTTGTCCTTTCACTGTTAGTCCCTTAGGTTAACATTAGTTAGTTTATTTAATTTAATTAATTTAAATTAGGTTTAGATTTAATTAGTTTAATTACTTTTAATTCAAACAGTAACTTTTAGGGCTTTTTATATTTTTAGATTTCTCAACTTTTTCTTTATTTAATTTGATTTTTTCAGATTTTTTATAGTTATATTTTCTGACTTTTTATATTTAATTAGTTTTAATTAGTTTTTAATCTTAGAAAATTCATAAAAAATACAAAAATTAACAAAAAAATATTTTTCTTTTTTAGAAAATTTTCTTTAATCAACTAGTTTGTAGGAAAATTAATAAAACTTATGTAGGGTAATTTTTGCTAAAAATTCAGTTCCGGGCCCGTTTACGAGCCCGGATTTTTCGTTTCTTACCGTTTTGTTCGTTTTTGAACTCCGTTTTTGAAAATTTTTACATTTTCTTTTAAGTTAGAATATTTTTAATTTATTTAAATTTTAAAATTAATTTTATGACTTTATTTTTGTAATTTTTAGTTTTAGCTTGCGATTTAATTCCCGGTAGTCTATGATTGCATGTTTAATTTAGTTTATTAGTTTTAATTATTTTAGTTAATTATTTTTAGCCTAATTATGTTCCCCGTAGATTTCTTAGGATTTCATTTGCCATTATTTATGCTCCCGTAGTTTAGGATTTATCCGTATAACTATTTTTGTTCCCCGTAGTTTATTTAAGGTTCCCATTTTCCACTGCTTGTTTCCCGTAGAATAATTTTAGTTTTCTTTAATTAATTTTAGTTTATCTAGTTAAAAATCAAAATCATTTGATTCTCAATTCAAATCATCAATTCATTCGTATCGATTTACCATTCCAGCCTCGTTGGGGATTTACGACCCGAGAAAACTCTATACTACTTCTCGGTATCATTGACTCTGCTTTCAGACTATCCTTACTGTATATTTGATATTTTATTATATTATATGTATTTTAAGGTGTAGTCTGAGCCAGATCAAGTATCTACCGTTTTCCGTCTAATAATTTGAATTTTTATAAGTTTCGTATAACTTTTACGCGTAACCGGGAAGTTGTCCCGTTAATATCTGAGAATCGTCTCCGGGAGCGAACCATATTGTATTTTATCGTAGTCTTTCGTCAGTGGACGCGTTTTTACGTTTTTAAGCAATAATTAAAATTTCATAATTTTCCGTGAAGTCGTTATGCGTTTTCAATATTTGCGTATCCCGAATATTACAAGTAACATTTGATGTGCATGCATGCTTGAGAATTAATTCAATATCTAGCACTAGTGATCCTAAAATAATTGAGACCATTTTGGTCCCCCCCTTGGTCTCATTTGCAACCGGATATGCATGTATATACATGCATAGGATTCAAATTTTGAACTTTATTCCTAGACATACTAGCTTGAATTAAGGTAAAGGACTTGTACTAGAATTAATGTGATAGGAAGATCATTTTGGTCCCCCTATTCTTGTCCCCTAACCGAACGGCACACAAGGAGTGTGTGTATGTGTGTGTGTGATCCTTGTAGTTATATTCATGTGCTTCTCATTTCTTGCACACATTTCACACACACAAGATTCATTTTCTCTCTTTGTCTCTCCCTACACACGAACCAACACAAAAACATACAAAACCATACATTTTTCACTTTCAATCATTTACATTTGAAGAATAGTTGAAGGCTTGATCATTTAAGATCATTCGGGTATAAAATAAACAACGTTTGGGTTGTTCTCGATCTTTGTTCATCTCTAAAAATCATTTTTCTTTGTAAGTCTCCAAATCCTCAAATAACTTGTACTTTTCTACTCTTCTTGATGCATACCCTGTTAGTGATCTCGCATCACTTAGAAATCTCATCGAGTGTTACGTTGTTATGTTGTAGGAAGAAGCCTAACACCCGATCTGGAGCGTCCATGACCCATGAGGAGGTTGAAGAATTGGTTACTCGCCGAGTAGCTGAAGAGATGGAGGCTCATAAAGCCGCAATGAACCTTGAACCCCTGAATGAGAATGGGGATGAACAAGAAGGTGGGAATGGAGATAACGGAGGAAATGGAAATGGAGGTAACGGAGAAAATGGAAATTGAGGCAACGGAGGAAATGGAAATGGAGGTAACGGAGGAAATAGAAATGGAGGGAATGGATAAAATGTAAGGGTAAAACATTAAGTTTATTTGACTTAACCAATAAGCTCAGATAAAGCTTAATGGGCCTACAAGCCTACGTCACCCATAACATAAACCCACGGCCCAAGCTTATTCATAAGCTTATGGGTTCGGCTTATTTGTCTTGGCTTATTATGAGCTTGTGGTAGCTTATTGATGAACCTAGAACTTGTTTGTTATCTTTTTAGTATATCAGACTTATTTATTTCATACTTTGGCATATTAAAGGCTTAGTGGGCCTAAAATCCCAATAAGAGTTTTAGTGATTCGTTAGACTTGTTTTAAACAAAAAAAGATTATGTAGAGTTTGTAAAATATAAATTTTGATTTGGAAATGGTTTGAAATTTGTTTTTGATAAAGTCTACGACTTTGAAAAAATGTGTAAACACAAATGGGTCACGCCAAATTTTTGTAAAAACCTTATACTTCGAAATTTCTTAGAAAACATAAATAATAAAATGTTTTGACTAAATTACTTAACGATTTGAATATGTCAAATTATAAATAATAATTTTATTTATACGTTAATAATAATATAATATTATATTTATATAACTAATATAATATTATATACATACTTACTTACAACTTAAGACCTTTCATAAAAACCGATCACTAATGTTTTAATACACAAATAACGTTTACCAAAAATGAATAATAAACGTTCATGCATCAAATCACATACGTTAACTTTCCGAGACTAAATCGAAACCCGTATTCTTCTAGGTCATACCCGTGTACCATCGTTCGTTTCAAGTGACCCTACTTTTGACGTGTACTCTTTGCCATATCATCAAGGTGAGTTCATAGCCCCATACTTTTACTCGTTTGAATAAATGTTTTATAACTTTGGGCTAAGAAAACATTGCTTGTTTTTAAAATTAGACACAAGTACTTTCATGAGTATTTTCCCCTGTTTACGTGTTGCCTAGACCTCCTATTATCCAAAACTATCATGAACTGTTAATTTCTTGACCGGAGGATCGGTTAAGGGAGCGCGAGTGAATAAATAGATCTATTGGGACTAATTATCCCTATCCGGGTAAGTCGCTCTTACTACCCACGGGTCGCCCGATTAAACGAATATATGTCATGTTGAATTTCGGATAGGAAATCTTAGGTCGGATTTCCTCTAAGGCAATGCAACATATAGCTATATGAAAGCTATGTCTCAGAATTAGCATCGGTGTCATGAGCTTAGTGCAACATAAATATCTTTTATGTGAAGTTGTATTTGTTATAACTGTCGCATGCCTGTAACATCTTGTGGTCCACTATTACATCAAATTAAACCTATGAATTCACTCAACTTTATGTTGACCATTTTAAGCATGTTTTTCTCAGGTGCTTAGCTTGGAAGTTGTTGCTTAATCTATATGAAGTCTAATTGCCCAAACCAGTTTTTCAGATTTCATTTATGTAATCTTAAATACCGTTGTTGAACTCATTTAAGCTTCCGCATGTTGTCTTTTGAATCTTTTAAATTTGATTGATGTAAACTTATTATTATTTTAAATTTACGCAACGGTGTTTATTTTTAAAACGTACCCTTAGAGGTCGTTCTTTATGCTTTGTACTTGAGATGCTCAACTACGTCACGCCTCCGGACACATATTCCGTCCAGGGCACGTTTGGGGGTGTGACAGATTGGTATCAAGAGCCAAGGTTATAGAGAACCAAGTAGTATAAACTAGGTCTGGAATATAACCAGT
>BQNB010015608.1:32591-72970 GCA_026074375.1 Tanacetum coccineum
TCTTCTCTCTAGACCCAGCAGTGTAATCCCATGCCACATTATTTCTTTTAGGTGGCTGCTATTGGCTTTGGTTGTTATTGGAAGTGTCCTTAAACTTTCTCTTATTTTTAGCCTGACATTCAGCAAAGGTGCTGATCTTCTTGTCTATCAGTTCAGTTGCAAATTCAATTGCATCCTGCATTGTCTTAGGTTTCGTTGCCATCACACTTCCATGAATCATGTCGGGCAAACCACCGACATATTTCTCGATCTTATATGACTCTTCAGGAAACATCCTATCACACATCAATGCTAGTTCTGAAAACGTTGGTTATAGCCTACCACATCGGTACCTTTAACCTTTAGATTCCACATCTCAACCTCAAGCTTCTTAATCTCGCCCTTTAGGCAGTACTTGTCGGTCATCTTGTTTTTCAGGTTTATCCAAGTCATTGTGTATGCAACATCGTGACCAACAGTCCTAATGTGGGAGTTCCACCACGTTAGAGCACTTCCAAGAAGAGTACAAGTGGCAAACTTGATTTGGTTTTCCATAGTGCAGTTGCTTATATGGAACACCGTTTCCATTCTTTTAAACCACTGAGTCAACTCGCTAATCCTTCAGTACCCTTAAAATATAGAGGTTTGCATTTCATAAAATCTGGGTAAGTGCACTCACGAGCAAGAGGAGCTTGTCTCCTTACTCCCATTCCTAAATTATGGCTGTCATCACCATTCATGCTTCTGTCAACGTCATGTGCTGCCAATGCATCGGCAATACCTTGGTCGATCAATGCCTTAAGCTGGGCATTGGTGACCGATGTGGTGGTGGTGGTTGTTGTGGCTAGTGATGCCCTTGTGGTTCTTTTCTTTGATGCCATTTTCTTCAAAATCACAAGAAAATATAATACACGTTAGATTTCATAAAATCATAAACGCGACATGACAGATGTAACAAGCAAAATTAAACATATATAAGTATATTATATAAGACCAGTAGTAATATACGTACTATAATATAAACACATATATTAATCATGTAAGCATCTAGTAAGACTAACTAATGCAAACAATTAGTGTATGTATGTCCCTTGTAAAACTTTTGTATGATGCAATACTTGAAAACGGTTATAGTCCAGGTAAAAACATTTGACCTGGTTCTCTATAACCTTGGCTTTGATAACAATCTGTAACACCTCCAAAATAGGTTGCAGGGGAAATATGTCCAGGAGCGTTACCTCATAACACCATTGCACAAAACATGAGAGAACGACCTCTAAACGTGTCGTTTGAAAAGTAATCTTGTATTGTTTAGACTCCAATGCACATCAAGTATTGTCAAGTTGCTAATTCACCTACGAAAAACATGCTTAAAAGTGTCAACATAAAGTTGGTGAGTTCATAGGCTTTTGTAAGTGTAAATGTTGGATCAAAGATTTGTAAAGAATATATGACTATTTTAATCGTTATAATAGTCACCAAAAATGTATGCATGAATATTGAAATCAAGATGTGTATGACAATTGTATCCCATACGATAGTCACAAAAAGTTGAGTATAGTTGAAACAAAGTGTTTGTAAAGTATGCATGAGCCTTGTATCAAATACAATAGTTACCACATGTGATTACGATTGCACCCCTAAGTTCATGAAACTATGACGTAGACTTATATGTATGCCACTTTATTCAAGGCACAATAAGAGATCATGAGTATGTAGTTGTTGGCCCGGTAGACACCAATCTAGTCATGTTACGACATGGTATAACATTCGTTTCTAGTGATAGCTAATCACCCAAACGGGGATTGTCAATCCCGAATAGATCTATTTTATAACATTCGCGCTTACCCTTCGAGTAATTTACAGTTCATGCAACTTAAGCTAATCCGTAATAATAAGAGTAAAGTATAGTTGTTGCGTCCATAAGTAAAAACAAGTATAGTATCTCACCGTAAGATATGCAAATAAGTGTATAACAAAGTTGTAACGAGTTTGTAACGAGTATGTAAACGAGTTTGTAACCAAGGTACGAAATCAAGTATGTAAAAGAGATTGTAAATGAATATGTAAACAAGTTGTAACGAGCATGTATTCTCCCCTGAGATTTGTAAAGTAAATGTAAAACAAGCAAAAGAGGGGCTATAAACTTACCTTGAGTGAATGAGCAACAATGTAAATCACATAATGAAATGCGTCATGTATGAGTACTAAGTAATTTGAATAACTAATACCGTATATAATTCAATATAGTTACACCACAATCTAATTGTATTTGTGAAATAATATTTAAATTGCATTTGATAAATAATAACCATGTATTTGTACTCGTATAATCGTATAAATATTCAAATCGTGTTCTTTGTAAAATAATTATTTATAAATTTTAAAAATTTTTTTTGTATAAATATTATTTAAGTGATTCTAAAATGTTTCGCAAATTTCTTTCTTAAAAACAAACCAACACTATTCATGTCAAGAAATAGCGCACAAGTATAAAATAGTGCGTATCTTACCTCGTTTTAACTTTGTTTTGTACGTTCTTTATGTCCACGGTTGAGGATTAAGAAGATTTCATAACAAAAAATATTACTTTTAATTATTTTTTAACTCTGTATGAACAAGTGATATTTTACTGTTCTAACTTTATAAAATTATTTTTGTAAATTTAATTATCGTAATCTCGCAAAAGTCATATCTTATTCGTTTTAACTCCGATTTTAGTGATTTTTTCGAGCACATCTTTGTAATTAAAAGCTCTATCTAAGTAAGATATTTTCCAAAGAGTTTCTGAAATTAACAGTAGCTTATTTTTATAAAATTACTTTTATAAAATCACTTTTTATATATATAATTATCGTAAACTTACAAATAGCATAACTTCTTCGTTATAGGTCAGTTTTTCGAGTTCTTTATATGCTTACGATCCTCATAACATGTAGTATTTTAATAAAATATAAAATAAATATCTTATTTTCTGATTTAAAACAAAATGTTTGGTTCATTTGGTTAAAGTGTTCATAAAAATTGTTTTTATAAGTTTTTAGCTTAGTAAATTTGTTACAAGTCCTCTACAACACTTTATACTACAAGTCCAATATATTTTAAGTCCTCTAGTCTATAATTTTTCCAAGAATGACAAGTCTTTACATTTATTTATTTATAAACTTCAATAAATAAACTTTTAAACCATTAATGTATATATACTTTTATAAATTAATCCACACTTATATAATGTATATACCTCCATTCCAACATGTTTTTAACATCAATATAACGTATGAAAAAGTATTTCAAACCATGATTAAGAGTAATAATTCATTTTACATCTTAATATATTTCCTAGATGGTGATTTACTATATAAACATTATATACACATGATAACTTTTTAGTTTAGTAACTTTGTTACAAGTCCTCTACAACACATTATATTACATGTCTCATATGTGTTAGGTCCTTAGTCCATAAATTGTCTAAGAAATGTCCATGATAACAATTCCTCTTATCACTTTTACTTATAAACTTATTAAGTAAACTTTTAGGCAACTAGTTTATATATACTTTTTATAGATAAACCAACACTTGTATATTACCTATACTTCCATTATAACATGTATTTAATATCTATATAACATATGAAGAAGTATATCATACCATGATCACAAGTAAAAATCCATTTTACAAGTTAATAAGTTTCTTAGATGGTGATTTACTATATAAACAATATATATACATAAAATCAAAAATGTAATAAATTTTTATGGATTGTATATAGGTGTTTATGTTTGGCCGTGGGTTTGGAGAAGGAAAAGGAGATAATGAGTGAAGTTTTGCTAGTGAAATAAGTTGTGTATGAATACTTGCAATTAGGAGGCCTTTTATAGCAAGTCTTAACTAGCTAAGGTTACTTTAACTTAACCATGGTTAAGGTTTGAATGACCATTGTGTAAGAAACTCATGGGAGGGGGAGTTGGCTCTTACAAGAGTTTGAAGATGTAAGACTAGTTGGTGAAGTTAGCTTGTGAAGATATATAACACATGTTAATTGGAAAGTCAAACTAAACTATCTTTGTGTTTCATCTCTATATATCCGGACATATATACATATATATAAGTAAATTATGTAATTTTTGAGTATTGGGTATAATTGTGGGTATTTATTGAAGCGTAAATAAGTTTTGGTGGTTTCGTGAATGCCTAAACGTATTTAATTGCGAAACGTAAACACTTTACGTAACCGATAAAAATAAAATTTTAAAATTTGATTATTACTTTTGTAAAAATAATATATTGCTTGTTTGACATAAACTTTTATTTGTTTGGTGCCCGTTTACGTTGATTGTTGATTTTTAGTTTACACGATTTTAACTTAACGATAAAAATTAAAAGCAAACGCGTAGGAGTTTAAAATAAATAGTTGAATATTTATTGACGTAACAAGATGTGAAAATGTGAATTGTTACAGTCTCTCCTTGTTAAAAGAATTTCATCTCGAAATTTAGTTTGAGTTGCCTTCTGGAGTGGTGTTAATGAAGAGGTGTGGGTAAAAGTTATTTTTTTTTATAAGTGAACAGTGATTTCAACGGTCATGAACAGTGATTCCAACGGTCACTGAACAGTGACCAACGGTCACCCCCTCCTTTTAAATACCAAATTTTTATCCTCCATTTCTCCATACAACACTAAATCTTCCACTTAAATTTTCTCTTATCCAGTCCTCAAAAATGTTGCATATCATTACACTCTTGGCGATGGCGAGCGCGATAGCACTCGGCATTTATCTTGCCTACATCCCATACGAAGAAGATTTTTAGTATCTGGCCTTTATTCTAGCGATTCTCGCATCGATCATTGTCCTCGCCATTGGCATAGATCTACTTTGGAAGAAATAGATGTTATTGCTAGGGGAGGGTTGTAATAAAACTTGTATTTCCTTTATGTTCTTATGTAATTTTATTTCTAAGATAATGAACGGATGTTGTGGCAACAAATTTATTTTATTTCTTTCGAATATTTCATTACCATGTTTAGTAACTCGTTTGCATTCCCCTTCTAAATTGCTTTATCTTGAGCGTTCAAGATTAGTGACGTTGGTTTAATATTTATTGTTGTGACCAACGCTCGGCTTCTAGTGGGCTTATTCGTTCCCTTCAGCATCACATGTCGGCTAAAAAAATTGTGTCTTTATATAGTGAGGTGGTGTAAGAGTTTTACTAAGTTATTATGATTATTAGTTTGATTCCTTGTGATAAATACTTTTTGTGAATACGCACACAAAACTTGATATAATTAGAAAATTGTTTCTTGACAAGAAGTTTTAAGGTGACTACTCTCAGCATGGGCATGGTCCTTCCTGAATTATACATAGGTGATCAAGCTATGTATATTTAAGGGTTAACGATGCGATGCTCATTTTCGTCAAAATAATGTTATAATTTCATAATATTTGTGGGAGTGGCTTATATAAATAAGTAGAGAATTAAAGTAAATTTGACGAAATTTTCACAACACATTGATTTGATAGATAAATTGGAAATCATTCGTACAACACAACGGAAATTTAAGAGAAAGTACAACGAGAATTTTTTAAAGGAATAAAGTCCAAGCATTGATATCATCCTTCATGCCGTTAAGGTCTTGATTAGTTTCTCCTCCTCCCAAGGCATGCACCATTTCCCGTGCTCCAGTACCTCCAGCTTGGTTTCTATGGTTTTGGTTCTTTAATTTTGGGCAATCACTTCTGTAATGCCTTTGATTCCCACATTCATAGCAAGTGGAGTTTCTCTGATTGTTAGTAGCAGCAGGACTCCTACGGTCTCGGGTCAAGTGACCAACTCTATTGCAGTTTATGCACTTTATAGTGCACTGACCATTGTGATGAAACTTGCACTTGTTGCACAATGGTAGAGTTCCAGCATACTCCTTCTTTTCACCAGGCCCAGCGGTATAAGCTATGGCCACACCTTGCTTTTTGGGAGGTTGTTGTTGAGCTTGGTTGTTGTTATCAAGTTTCCTCTTGTTCTCAGCTTGACGTTCAGCAAGAGTGCTGATCTTTTTATCCATCAGTTCAGTTGCAAACCACCAACATACCTCTCGATCTTATCCGACTCTTTAGGAAAAATCCTAGCACACATCAATGCTAGTTCTTGAAAACGTTGGTTATAGCTTACCACATCGGTACCTTTAATCTTCAGATTCCACATCTCAACCTCCAGCTTCTTAATCTCGCCCCTTGGGCTGTACTTGTCGGTCATCATCTTTTTCAAGTTTGTCCAAGTCATTGCATATGCAACATCATGACCAACAGTCCGAACGTGGGAGTTCTACCACATTAGAGCACTTCCAAGAAGAATGCAAGTGGCAAACTTGATTTGGTTTTCTACAGTGCAGTTGCTTATATGGAACACAGTTTCCATTCTTTCAAACCACTGAGTCAACTCGACAACTCCTTCAGTACCCTTAAAATATAGGAGTTTGCATTTCATGAAATCTGAGTAAGTGTACTCACGAGCAAAAGGAGCTTGTCTTCTTACACCCATTCCAGAATCATGACTGTCATCGCCATTTATGCTTCTGTCAGTGTCGCTTTCTTCCAATGCATCGGCAACGCCTTGGTCGATCAGTGCCTTAAGCTGGGCATTAGTGACAGGTGTGGTGGTGGTTGTTGTGGCTAGTGATCATCTTGTGGTTATTTTCTTTGGTGCCATTATCTTCAAAATCAAAGGAGTAATAAAATTAGTCTGGTTCTAAAATTCGTGGTCCAAAGGTGAAATGTTGCGAGATAAATGTTAAAGTTGTGTAAGAGTATTTTTAGACCATCATGATATTCGTAATGACTTGAGAAATATTCTAGTATTTATATAGATAACTCCTATATAAACAAGTGTAAAATATACTTAGGAGAAGATAAGTATTTATATACATATATAAATCATGAGTAGTAATATACGTAATGTAATATAAACACGTATATTAATCATGTAAGCATCTAGTATGACCGACTAATCCAAACAAATAGTGTATGTATGTCCCGTGAAAAACTTTTGTATGATGCAATGTTTGAAAACGGTTATAGTTCAAGTAAAAACATTTGACCTGGTTCTCTATAACCTTGGCTCTAGATACCAATCTGTAACACCCCCAAATTGGGTCGCAGCAGAATATGGGTTGAGAGTGTTACTTCATAGATCAATAGCACAAGATATATATAAGAACGGCCATTTAAAAGTCGTTTAAAACTAATACATTGGATTTAACAAATTGTTTGATACAAAAACCCAAAGCTTCACTTGTTCGATGTTCAAAATACAAAGATTCTAGTCCATAACAAATGTTTCCCCAAAATGTAATGCAACCAAATCTTTAATGCATATGACTTCCAAAATAACGACCACCAATGTATCCCTTGCCTTGTACCTCATTGATCTCCTGAGAAAACATGCTTTAAAACGTCAACAATAATGTTGGTGAATTCATAGGTTTGTAAAATGTATAGTGTAGGACCGCAAGATTTCCCCATGATAATGCAACAGATGCAAACATCAATGAATGTAATTACGTTTCCCTAAGCTCATGACACTGAAGCTCGACATGTATGAATTGCAATATAAATTGCCAACATTGCCCGTGATGATGTTCTAACCCGCAACATCCCAAATCCGACATGGTATACGTTCGTTGTCTGGCATACCGGCACAGTGAGCATGACTCACCCGAACGGGGATGTCAATCCCAAATAGATCTATTTATAACATTCGCGCTCACAACAAGTAATTGACAGTTCATGATAATGGGCTCAGAGGGTTATCGCTACTTAGGCAAACACGTAATCGTAATGTAAAATGTCCACTTGCATCCAATTGTAAAAATGTAAATCACTGTTGGGAATTATTGATTTGATGATATAAAAGGAAACAATATATGATATAAAGGAAACAAGAAAAAGATGAAGAATTCTTAGTCAACGTGCTTTAATGAGTCAAAGATGAAGAATTCTTGGTCAACTTGCTTTAATGAGTAGGAATTCTTGGTCAACGTGCTTTAATGAGTCAAAGATAGTTATTAGGAAAGAAGAAAGTTTTATAATACAATTAGAATTCCTTTATGAATGTTTTAATTAGTTTCCTTGTAAGTCTTATGGACTCTCTATATAAAGAGATCCATAGACATTGTTTAGAGTGTGCACAAGAGAAATTTCGTATTAAGAAGAGTTATCGAAATATTACATTTTCATATTTTCAACCTTCTGGTGAATAGTACTTTTTACTGTTCATGCACTTTTATAAATTTAATTATGGTAAGCTCGTAAAAGTCATATCTTATTCGTTTTAACTCCGATTTTAGTGATATTAAAAGTTCTACCAAAGTTATGAATAATATTCAAAAGTATCCTGAGATGAATGAGTGAATTTTTAAACTGTTCATAAGTTTATAAAATTATTTTTATAAACTTTAATTATCGTAATATCGAAAAATCCATAGCTCATTTGTTATTGATCGAATAATTATGATTCTTAAGGTTTTAGAATCCTAAAAATATGTACTTTATGTGAAAATTACTAAATCATTTATATCAGATGTGAATAGTAATAAGTTTTAGTATGGATTGTTTAGTGTGTTTGTGTTTGGCCGGTGGTATAGAGAGAGAACAAATAGAGTCTTTGCGTTGTTTTTACTATAAAAAGTTATATGTGTGTGTTCTCTTCTAGTCTTGCCTTTATATACTACAAGCTAGTTGATAACACTATTAGAGAGCTCTAGACAAGATGAGTAAATCAGAGAAGAAAATGGTGAAAAACACTAGTCACAACATTATGTTTTAATGAGGCTTATGTTGTACAAGACTTTAGTAAAGATTTTGTGATATTTTCTTTTGTTTTCATCACTATATCTGGCCACATGTGTATGTATATAAGAGATTATGTAATTTTTTGAGTATTTGGTATAATTTGTGGTATTTGGTTGAGTATAGAGAGGTATTGGTGCTTCCTCCGGGATTGCCTAAATTATTAATTGCGAAACGTAACACTTTACCGGTAACCATAAAAATAAAAATGGTTGCATAAGTTTATATTAATTATCCTATAAATAATTATGCTACCACTTGCTTGACGTAAACATTTAATTGATTGATGCCCGTTTACGTTGAATGGTATTTTTTAGCTTACGCGATTTAACTTAACAATAAAATTTTAAAAAGTAAAAAAAAAATCAATCGCGTACGAGACCTAAAAATTATTAAATATAAATTAAATACATCGTAAAATGACCAGAAAACACGGAGTGTTATACTCTTCCACCGTTAAATGAGGTCTTGTCCTCAAGGATTTCGATTCGCACTTGACGACGGTGCGGTCTTTGTGAAGAGGTGCGGATACTTCTTACTTGCGGGTTATTAATCGTACTTTTTTGGTCTATAAACGAGAAAAACATGGCCATCTGTTGTATCCATTTGTGGAGTGATGTCATCCATCTCTTCGTTGCTACCATTCAAGGTGTGTGGTGTCATTGATTGGTATGTCACGATTAGCAGTTTAGGTCGATGGTTCCAGTGACCAAAGATAATGCAAATAACAGGTTGCATTATTGATCTCTATATCTTTTGGTGTTGCATATTCTGAAATGTGAGAGTTGTTGCTCTCAACTTGGGCTGCCTTTTGTTAGGGATTGATAAACTATATTTTATACAGGTCGCATTATTTTTGTGTGTGCTAAAAGTTTTTAACATTAAGGTGGGTTGCGCGTTTCCTAGCACGTGGATGTTGTTGTTGTTGTAACACCCCCGAAATTTCAACAACGCAGCGGAATACCACTATGGGGTGCTACTTTATAGTCCATACACACAAGTCACAGAAAACGACCTCAAAAGAGACGTTTAATAAAATGTCACATTCAATTTAATTAAAAATGTCAGAGTTAAATAGGTTCCATTTATAATGTATTAGAAAACATTGTCAAAACGTTTGTCAAATAGTATTCAAGTTATTAAGCCTTCAAAAATATATATCCGCGCGACTCGAATGCTCCCAATGCTCCACTAGCAAAATAGTAACCTGAAAATACATGCTAAAACGTCAACAATAATGTTGGTGAATTCATAGGTTTAAGTAAAAAGCAGTATTGAAATAATTTAAGAAATATTTCAGAAGAAAAGTAGCGTTACAACATTTAAAAGTGTTATTTCCGAAATCCATCCGAAATCCAAGTAGTGATTTAATAAATCTAGTAATGTTCAGTAGTGGACCACAAGATCGAAGTAATGGTGGACTAAGTACGTATTTCGAAGTCCAAAACAAGTAAGGTAGACAAGGGAAACACATTCACCAAGTCTAAATATATAACAGGTATTATTGCACTAAGCTCATGACACCGAAACCTTAACAAGTTTGTGCCCCAAATGTATAGGATGCTTGCCAACAACCTAAAAGTACTCCCAATGTTAAATGCACCTGATCAAACTAGTGACCCAAGGAAAGGTGGGGATTGTCAGTCCCGATAGATCTATCCATAACACTCGCGCTTACTACAATAGCAATTAACGGTTCATGATAAGTAGGGACTTAAGTGGCAATATAGTGACTACTTAGGCAATAATATTCAGGCAGTAATCTGGATAGCATACAATTTAGAAAACACTTGTGTCCGTAGTAAAACAATCACGTTGTTCAAAATTCACGGTTTCAAAGGTAGGTATTCAACGATCTCAAATCATGTAGTAACAAATCAAGCTTTAGTAAAAATAGTCATGTAACGCTTATGTAGTAGAAATCAATAAGTTCACTTAGTAAAACGAGCATGTATTCCCCTCGCGGGTTTATAAAACATTGAAAAGATTGAAATGCGAGACTATGAACTCACCTTGAGTGAATGGAAATCAACAAGTATTCAAAATAGAAAATGCGTCACGAAGGAATCCGAAGGCAACCTAATCCAATATAGGTCGTATAAGTACTAAACACTTTGATTATTTATAGGTCGTATAGCTCATCATACTATCGTTCGGGCTATCATAATTAAGAGGTCGTGTAGTGAACGTATGAGGAGCTAGGACACTTTAAATCGTAAATCCAACAACTCGTCGATACGCCACCCCGAAGAGGCCTCATTATGAAACTCCCTAGTAATATAGTACTTTGATAACATTATATTTTTACAATATTTTTTTACCCCATTTTTTGGTGGTGGGTGGCGAATCATATAAGAAAGACAAACAAACAAGAGAATAAGTCGCAACCTATAATACTTTACACGTATTATTTAAAAAAACGTAAGAAATATAATCGTAACAATATAATTCGACACGTTTTCGAAATTCGCTTTACTAAATAAATAAAACGTTCTTGCATAAAAGTAAACACACGTTTTAAAGTTACGAGTTAGATAAATGACGTTTTAAAGACTTTTACAAAAGTTATAGTTGGGAATTATAAAATAATATTTTATTTATTTAGTATTTCGTTCGGTTTAAACTAAACTAGTTATCTTGTTTATAAAAGTATATTTTTCGTTTCTTCAATGGTTTATCGTATCATTACAATTTAATAACCTTGAGACTATATTTCGTTCTTTTATCGGTTTTCCAAAATAATAGAAATTTTAATGGAAATATTTAAGTATATAAAATTTTTATAATTTTCGCATGACCTTGATCATTTACACGACGTTTCCCATTTTTACAAAATCCAACGTTTTCCGTTTTAATCAATCCATTGCAATTATTCGCGGGTTTCTATATATATATATATATATATATATATATTTAAACCAGACAAATATAAGAAACAAAAATAAAATAAACCAAACACACCCGAAAGCTGCTTGTTCCATAACGCACCCTTATTGGTCGTTGACCACGAAGACAAACACCCACTATAGGCAGAATTGAAACCCATTACAAAAGCACCCTATGACCAAACATCTTTAATTTTAATTTCTTTTTTTTTTTATTTTTGCAAACCAACATTACCCCTTGGGTTTATTCAGCTAAAACAAAACGCCCCCTTATGGTGGCCCACCAAAACACCCCTTGGCTAATTATACAATCCAAACGTAACCCTGTTGGGGTGGTTGTGGCCACAACCCAACCCGAACGCACCCTTTTTGGCTGTTTTTATAACACAAACCACACGCACCCTAGCTGTGATTTTTCACAGCCAAACGCACCCCATTTGTAGGCTGACCCGACAACCCAACGCACCCATTTGGTGCTAGACAAACCCGACGCACCCTGCTGGTGGGGTGTGCGGGGGTGGTGGTGAGGCTGTGGTGGCACAGCAGCCGAGAGAGAGAGAGAGGGCGGTGTGGGGAGATGATGACGATGGTGATGTTGGGGCGGCTGTGGTGTGGAGGTGGATGATGGAGGGCTATGACATAGTGGGATGGTGGTGATGAGATGCGTCGAAGATGGGGGTGCCTTGTGTATGATGAAGGTGGCAGGTGGTTGTGGTGTTGCCGGAGGGTGGAGGCGCGTGGCGAGTGGAGGGAGAGTGATATGGGGGAGCGAATAAGGATCGGTTAAAAAGAAACACTTTTCGTCTTGGCCGGAATGCCCGCCGGAAAACTTTTCCGGCAGCGGCGGCATGGTGTGGCCGGATTGTTTTTCCGGTGGAGAGGGGGGGAGAAATGGGTGTATGAGTGTGTGTAAATTTTTTTGATAAAATGAAATTTTTTTATAAACTTTTTATATATATAATAAAAGTTTTAAAATAAGTGGCAAGTAGTTAATAGTTTAGGGTCAATTATATAATTATCTCACAGGGACTAATAGTGTAAATGTTGGGCATTATTTTGTAAAATAATGGTTCGGGGCTCGTTTGGGCGACTTAACGGGTGATTCAAATCACGAAACTTGCGCCATTGTTTTTCAAATCATTTTTCCGATAAAAATGAGTATTTACACGATTTTATTTCATAAATATTTTTATAATATTTATAAAAATATTCGTTATTAATATTCGTTATTTATTTAATGAACCGGTTACGTCTCGTCCGAAAATAAATAAAAATAATAATAATAATAATAAAAATAAACTTCTAACCCATATATTCGCGTTATCAACAAACGTTTTCGAATAAAATGATGACTAAATTTATTAAATATTTTTATTTAATAAAACTGTTAATTAAATATAATTTAATTATTTTCTCGTTTCTAAATCTTGCGAGGGCATTTCAGTCTCTTTCTGACTGTTTTCGGGTCTCGGTCAAAACTAAAAAGTTGTCAGGAATGTCGTTTTACATCAAATTGCTTTAGAGTCCGAATAATGAAAACGTGATTTAGCGGTTCGTTTTTAATACGTCAGCTTATAAATAACATAAATCTTTTTCGTTCTCAAGTCGAATAAGTTAAAAATAAATTTTATAAACGACAACATGTAATAATAAATATGATTTATTAATTAAATATGTTCCGAAAATTGACGGTTGTTATAGTCTTCCCACCTTAAGAGAGCGCCGTCCCGGTGCTCAATTTGTTTTATTCGTCCTTGGTTTACTAGTGATTAGATGAGTGGATATACCTAAGTCATTGTCGAGGTTTCCAACGAAAGCTTGAGTGAACAAAGGTCAAAGCATAGGATATATGCAATCGATATGAGCGAATGAATCAAATGTAATGAGAATCTTCAAATGGAAGGATGGAATACATGACTCGAAGAAAAGCCATTGGAACGAAGAATTTAACAAGTCGTCAATTCTTGAAAGTGGTTAATGATTTATTACTATTAGATTATCAAGTTCGCGGCGGTCGATACACATTCGGAAAAATCCATATAACAAATCACGAGTCGAAAGAAATTCATAGTCAAGGGAAGGTTCTACGGACCGAACCACGCTATGTCGAGTATAAACATAAGCCCCTCATTATAATTTGTCTATCTATACAAAAAGAGGCGTCCCAATCCTTGTAAGTAAGTAATTTATAAACTTATGGTTCGGTAATTATAATGTTTTCTATTCAAATGAAGAAGCGTCCTAATTCATTTCAATAAAAGGACATAAATCAAATCCTACCAAAGTATGCCGGCGACAAAACACGATATCAAAACAATAGATTACTAAACAACATATACATCAAAATCATAAGAAGATGGTTCCATCTCAAAGTGTAGTGGTAAAGTAATCGGCATTGTGTTTCAAAGATAGTAATGAGAAGTACTGGATAATCGAAGTGATCAATTATTTAATAACTGGACTAAATAAGGTAAATAGAAAGGCGTCATACGATAGACGACAGATTAAGTGAAACATGAAGCAAGTATTAAATACACGTTATCCATAAAGATAGAAGTAGAGATATCAAATAAAGAGCATATCAATTACCTGGAAGCAAACCGCGCGCGTATATCGCATAAAACAAGGAAGAGACGCTAAATTTTTGAAAAAACAGGTCATAGTCTAGGTTTTAAAAACGACCTAGTTCTTTATGACTTCAGCTCTGATACCATCTGTAACACCCCCCAAAATTCGGTCGCAGCGGAAATGTAACATTGGGGTGCGACTTCATAGTCCAAACGCACAAGTCATAGAAAACGACCTCAAAAGAGACGTTTTTATAAAAATTCACATTCAATTTAGTAAAAAATGTCAGAGTTACAAACAGTTCCATTTATAATTATTAGAAAACATTGTCAAAACGTTTGTCAAAATAGTACGCAAAGTTATTAAGCCTTTAAAAATATATATTCGCTGCGACTTCGAATGCTCCCAATGGCACCACTTGCAAAATATTAAACACTGAAATACATGCTGAAACGTCAACAAAATGTTTGTGAATCATAGTTTTAAGTACAAAGCAATATTTAAAATAATTAAAGAATAATTTCAGAAGAAAAGTAGCGTTAAAACGATTTAAAAGTGTTATTTACGAAATCCATCCGAAATCCAAGTAGTGAATCAGTCAATCAAGAAGTAATTAAAGAGGTATGTACCACAAGAATCGAAGTAATGTGGACTGAAAAGTACATATTCCGAAGTCCAAAACAAGTAATGTGACAGGAAGAAACACATTCATCAAGTCCTAATTATATATTTTTTTGCACTAAGCTCATGACTACCGAAGCCTTAACTAGATTTGTGCCCCAATCAAAAAATAGATGCTTCCAACACCCTAACAAGCACTCAATGTTAAATGCACCCGATCAAACTAGTGACCCAAGTAAGGGTGGGGATTGTTAGTCCCGAAATAACTAATCCATAACACCGAGCGCTCACTATAATAGTCAATTAACGGTTTTCAATGAAAAGAGTGGGACTTAAGTGGCAATATAGTGACTACTTAGGCAATAATATTCAGGCAGTAATCTGGATAGCATACACTTTGAAAAACACTTGTGTCCGTAGTAAAACAATCATGTCTAAAATTCACTGTTTCAAATATAGGTATTCACGATCCCAAATCATGTAGTAAACAAATCAAGCTTTAGTAAAAATAACCATGTAATGCTTACGTATAGAAATCAATAAGTTTATGTAGTAAAACGAGCACGTATTCTCACCCCGAAAACAGTTTAAGAAAACCATTAAAAGAGAAAAGGTGGGGCTATGAACTCACAAAGTATTGAAAGGTAATTGTACTGTAGTAAAATATATGAGTTTGTAAAAGAGCATGTATTCCCCTCGCGGGTTTATAAAACATTGAAAAGATTGAAATGCGAGACTATGAACTCACCTTGATGTTGCAGAGCAACTTGCAGAAATGCACATAATAAGCACAACATAAATGGAGGAGGGAACAGCTCGATCAAGAAGATGCAGCTTATCTTAACGGCTAAGACCCACTAGCCTAGGATGATGCGTTTGGGTTTCCCGATGAATGGTTACATCAACGCGACACGTTGATAAAAGATTTAGATTTCCAAGTTGTAATAGTTTGGTGGTTGGTTAAATAAAATAAATCGAAAAGCAAACGCAAAATGTGTAATATGTTCCGTACATATCACCTAGGAAAATGAACGATTATATAATTCATACTTTGAATTATATAATAAAGACAAGCATTTAAAAGAATAATTCGAAGTATATAATACTTTACAAGTATTATATAAAGAATGGGATAAAAATAATTTAAACAAAATAATCCGACACGTTTTTTAAATTACGAGTTAGATTAAGTAACATTTTCAAAGTGTTTTACAAAAGTTAAGATTTCATTTTCTAGTCTGGGATGTTTTATAAAATAGTATTTTTATAAACTAGTATTTCGTTCACGACGGGTTTTTTGTAACGCAAAATAGTATCTCATTTGTAAGAGTATAGTTTTTCGATTATTTATCGTAAATAACCGATTATGAAAATCTATAATTATATCGCTTCGTTCCTTTTATCGGTTATAAAATACAGGATACACATAGTGAGAATTAATAAGTATAAAAATTTATAAAATTTCGGCATGACCTGATCGTTTATAAGACGATTCCCATATATTTATTTTTTTTACCAAAACTCAACGTCTTTTCCACTTTCAAAACAATCCGTATTGCAAAATATTCCCTCGTTTCAATATATATATATATCTAATCTAAATCAACAAACGATAAGTAAGTAAAACCAAACACGCCCTTAAGATTACAAAACACAAAACGAAAACAATATATAACACATTTATTTAACCAACTTAACCATCATTTAATATCCGGTTTTTAATTTACGAAACTTTGCGATATATTTATTAGTCAATTTATATAACCCAAACTCACCCTTTGTGGTTAAACTATCAAACCAAACGCACCCTAACCGTTTGACCCGAAACCAAACGCACCCCTTTGTGGTGAAACCCACAGCTAACAAACACCCCTTAGGGCGGTGGCTGCCACCCATCGCAGCCCCGTGTGGTGGCTGCCATCGTCAAAACAAACACCCCCTACTGCTATAAACCCAACCCGAACTCCCCTATAGCAGCGGCAGCCCGCCAAACGCGCCCCATAGTGGCGGCTGCCGCCCCCCTTCGGCTGCCAACTACAAACCCACGAACACCCCTAGTTGTTTTATAAACAAACCACACGCCCCATGGCTGTTAGACCGAAACAAACGCACAACCCCATCCTCGGATTTAAAAAAAACGAACGCAACACCTTTTCGGGTGGTAGGTGATGACGGTTTGAGTGATGATGATGACGGTGTAGGATGGTGCTGAGTGACCGGCGATGGTGGGTGTATGGCAGCGGGGGTGATGATGATAGGGGGTAATGATTTATTATGGTGAACGAGACAGTGGTGGGGGGCTCATCGTGGTGGTTGTGATAGGTGTTACCAGCGCTGCTAGCCAGGAGAAGGAGGGTAATGAAAAACGCGAGAGTGAGTCGAGTGAGGAGGTGGGATGGTAGATCGGAAGAAGAGGAATACATTGGGTGTTCGCCGGAAAACTTTTCCGGCGGCGGTGACGGCGGCCGGCGGTGGGCTGGTGGTGGCCGGATATTTGGAGGGGAGGGAGAGAATTATATGTGTGTGTGTATATTAGAGATGGAAATGAAATTTTTGTAATAAAAAATGTTATTAATATTAAAACTTTTAAAATGAATTATAAAGTGTATAATAGTTGAGGGTTAAAAGTGTAACTTTTTTTATTATACATTTGATAAATGCGGTTCGAGACTTTGTTTTGGGCGACATAACAAATGATTCAAACGCGTCAGAGATAACTTGCGCCATTGTTTTTCGAATCATTTTTCTGATAAAAATGAGTATTCGCTTGATAATGTTTCATACACATTTTATAACATTTAATAAATATTCCGTATTCCATTTGTAACCGGTTTCGCCTCGTCCGAAATAAAAAGATTAAAGCTTCGAGTATTCGCGTTATCCCACAACGCTTTTACTTAAAATGTATGACTAGAAATTTATTAATATTTATATTAAATAAATACGATAAACAAAAAACAAACTTTAAATATTTTTTGTGTGTCCGCGTTGTAGGTTGTTCGTTAAATGTTTGCGGTGCTGTTTTAGCCCTTTTCAGCTCGTTTCCAGGTCTCAAGGGCAAAAACAGAAAAGTTTGTCAGGAATTTCCTTTACATCAAATTGGCCTATTAAGAGTCCCTAGCTGTGAAAACGGTGATTTAGTGGTTCGTTTCTGATAATGTCCCAGCTTAAAAAAAATTTTTTTATAACGACAAACATGTATTATATAAATTTAATTTTATTATTTAAATTTGTTCCGAAAATTGACAGTTGTTACAGAGTTAAAAGAACTGCTTCCCGGTGAAGATGGGAAATAATCCGACGAGACCGATGTATAGTTAAGAATATTCATAGAGGAAAAAGCATCCTTAATATCAGAAGTAGAGCGTTGGGGGATAAGAACAACGATCTGTTAACAACATAAGTAATGTATTTAATATATAATAGATATGTATATTTACATACTTGTTTCGAATGGTAGTGGCAACGGAGGGACTTGATGGCTGAAAATAAATGGTGGTTATAGTTAAGGATTTGACCTTGTCTCTATAACCATCGTTGATACCAATCTGTAACACCCCCAGTTTTACAATATAGCACGGAACTAATCTGGGTCACTTACTTCATGGATACAACAATCATAATCATAGAAAACAACTTTAAAAGAGATGTTGTTGGAAAATTTTAGTTATCATTCATTATAATCAGAGTTTTTACAAAATGTTACATTTTAGACCCTAGGGTTTGGAAAACTGCAAGTAGACCCCTAGGGTTTGCATTTTTACGACTTTGGTCCTTCAACTTTTATTGATATACCAAAGACACCTTGGACCTTTGAAAAGTGACATAAGTATAGATCCCTGGATTTATAACTTTGATAAAATACAAACTTTTAGTCCATTTAGTTATAAGTTTCCGTGAAAGTTACGATATATACCCCTTGCATGGATTATAATTACAAAACATGTCCAAATTGCCATACAAGCTTAATTTAACATTTCAATAGTCATTTATAAGTTATAATAAACTAAAATATAAAGGTTTAACACAACATAAGTTTAATTTAACGATTCGTTAAGTTAAAAGGTAAAACGGTCAAATAGGTTTCAAATGAAAAACGCGCGGGTTTTAAGTCCAAATTCCTTCATTAATTCATAAAGTGCGTAAATTTTAACATAGTTAACATGCTAGGATAGATTAAAATAATATTTAACCATTATAACAAATTTTTAGTTTAAGAAAAACGGCAAATTAGTTTTCGTAACGGTTTTGATCCAAAACGGAAAATGAGCATGAGATTGAAAGTTATGAAACTTTAAAAAAAAAAACAAAGAGTATTATTTAGGATCATAAAACGAACATTATATAGGGTGTAGTAAGGCCAGGAAGTAGAATATTTAAGAACCTGGGTTTGAGCTTTGCAAGGAGCAAAATGGTGGAAACGGGTCAGAATCAGGACTTTTGGCTTCGTACGGCTAGAGTAACGACTCTCGGGCTTCGTTTCTTTGTTTATTTTGCTTCCTTTCTGTAGCTTGAGCCTCTTAAAATCTATAGAAGATCATATTGAGCAAGGAGTTTGCAAGCTATGAAGGGGTTATAGAGGAGGAAGTGGGGGATGAAGAAAAATGAAGTGTTATGGCTCCTATTTATAGGTATATTTTAGAAACTTAGGGACCAAGGGAGCTTAGAGATCTGGTTAGGACACATATGAGAGATAGAGGGTGACTAAGAGAGGCTAGAGGATGTGTTGGATATGCTAGAAACTAGCAAGAACATGTTGGAAACACCATGTGTATGCCGCGGCTGCCATAAGTACAAAAAGAGAGATGTGGCTAAATTTTGCCCAGGAGAATTGTTTAAATGAAGGTAGTTAAAGAAGCGCTCCAAGGTTTCTAGAAGAGTTATTGGGTGGTAATTGCACATGTAGCAATTTATAAGGGATAAAATGGTCATGAGAAGCAAACGGGTCTATTTGTGTCGACGTGTCTCTCAAAGGTTTTAACAAGGTACATTGTTTTATAAATGATTAAGGAATGATGAAGTAGGTTTTTAAGGTCTGGGATTAAAGTAATTAGCAAAGATTAGCAATTCGTTTGGGTTAAAACGGATTAGAATTGAAGAAATGGGAGTATGGGTTCAACTAGGGCTCGTTTAGGGTTTTCTTGACTTTCTTGATTAGGAATGATGGAATACAAATCCTAGGGCTTATATAAAGTATTATCAATGAAGTTTGGTCATTGGTTTAAGTTATAATGGGTTGAAATTGAGAAAACGGGTCAAAGTTACAATTAGGGCATAATTAGGGTTTTCTGGATTCGTTAAGGTTTTCTAGGCTTTGATTTCTTGCACATTGCCAAGTTAATGAAGATATGATTGCAAACACATTTTAATGGTTTTTTATATGGCCCTTGGTTGGTTATTTGGGATTAGAATGGTTTAAAATGAGTAAACGGGTTAAATGAACCAATTAGGTATATTTAGGGTTTCTAGGATATGTTTTACGTACAAGTGAAGTAAAATGATGAAGTAATGATGAAATAATGATTGAATAGGATTGATATGATTGTACAATAAGTTATTACAACTTATTTGAGTGTTGGTTTGGGTTTGTAATGAATAAAAGCCAAGAAACAGGTCATGGTTTAGAAACTAGCTTGGTTTTAGGGTTTAGGGTTTTGAATTAGGGTTTTGAGTGTAAAAAGATGTATGAAAGCTTATGAATAGAATATTTAGGGTTTAAATCTTGTAGAATGAGTGTAGTAGCTTGTACACAAGTGGTGGTGAAGACATTAGAATGAAAACGGAGGTAAAACGGCTATTTTAGAGATCATGCTTAATGACTTGTACATTGAGCTTTTAGAGATTTGTACTTTGACTTGAAGAGATTTTATTCAGATGAGATGTTATATTACTTTACATATTATTTAGTAGAATGTGCATTCACTTAGGGGTTTATTACCCTTGCATGTCGTATTAGGGTTATGGGGCATACCGATAATGTGTTTTAAAGCCCGTCTTGAAAAGAGTTGCAAATGGACCTTTAGGAAGAATGTACCTTGTAATATTATATTATTATATTGAAAATGATAATGTGATGTTGATTGACATAATATGAAGACAAGGATGGGCCATAGATAGGTTTGCGTGGAAGCCTTGTCTACTTTAGTTATGACATACTGAGATATATAAGTAATGTAATAAAGCGAAAAATTCCCCGTATAATTGTGATAATAGTAAAATAGGTTTTGCATTTGATGAAAATTCTTGGGTTGTTATATTTATTACCTGCTCCATCAACCTCTGGGTTATAGTAATGGCTTCCTCTAGAGTTTGAGTTTTTGAAGCAGTAACATTTCCTTTAATACTTCTGGGTAATCCCCTGATAAAGACTTCCATAAGCTTCTCGGTGTTTGGTATCATGTTTGGGCATAAGACTGCTAATTCCTGAAATCTTCTAACGTAAGTTTTGAAGATCATTATCCTTTCACCGCCAATTGTAAATTCGTTTTCACAATTTTGCTTGACTTTAGTTCGAGGGCAATACTTATTGGTCAAGATCCTTTTCAATTCAGTCCAGGGGATCTTGTCGGCTTGCTCTATTCCAATAGGTTGAACGTATGCATTCCACTAGGACAAGGCGTCATCGGTCAGGGTACCAGTAGCAAATTTTACTTTGTAGTCCTCGGTACAGTTGCTACGAGAAAATACCAATTCGGTTCGTTCAAACCAACGAATGAGACCAACAGCTCATTCCGTACCATTGAAATAGGAAGGTTGACAACTCATAAACCCTTTGTAGATACTTATTACATTCCTATTAGTATTTGCCATATTAACAAATTATGGGGGCGTAGCACTAGTGCTTCCAGAGCTGCAGCAATACCATCAACAATCAGTTACCAGATGGCAGCCTGAGTCATAGTTGGTGTTTCAGATGTTGATGTTCTCTTGGGAGGCATCTATCAATATATACAAGACAACATAAAATAAGAACCCATAAAATGATATAGTCATATCACAAGTTAAGGTATGAAAATTCTCATTATAAAATACTTGTGATCATTCTTTGATATTACATTGTAGGATATAACGAAATTTTTTGGAATTTAAGACTTCCAAAGATAGATACAGAGATATGGAGTGAGTGATCCAATAGAAGGCTTAGTGTTTCTATGTATAAAGGTTGAGAAATCAGGAGTAAGGAGAATCATCTATTCGCCCTAATAAAGATAAAAGTCATCATACTTACAGGATATGGTAATAAAAATTTTACATACACAATGGTATTATAGAAAACAAAGAGGTATAACGGAATCACCACTGTATAAATAACTTGTCTATATAATTTACATAGCAAAATTTGACAAGTGTCATTATTCATACATCTAGTGGTTGGATTTTAGAAAGCTGTAAACGACACAGATCTAATCTGGTGGTTCTCCCTTGTTGTTTTTGAGTTCTTGGATCTTGTTTAGAAGACTCTTGAACCTGGATATCCTCAATGATTATTTCCAGAGATGAACATTATAACAAGTATCTGACTCATCAGGTTCCTTGGGGACTGGTTCACTTCCCAGTGGTCGCGGTATGATCCATAATGAGTTATCTAACTCTGCGAAGATAGACTCATCAAAGGGATAGTCTGGTGGTGGTGTAGTTGACCTAACCGGTGATGAAGATCCTACTGATGAAGATGGAGATACTGGAATGGGTGATTCAACAGGAGTCTCAGTGTCTTTAGGTGGTGAAATATCCTCGGGAGGAAAGAAATCTTGGGAATAGTTCGGTGAAGTCGGGGTATAGTTAGGAGCATTTGTAGAGAAAAAAAATGCTCCACATCGTAATCAGAAGGGATAGAAGGGTGGGTGTATGAAGACATGATTGTATAACAACCCAGTGGAAATAACATAAGTTATTTATATAATAGTATAATAGTTATGTATTATCTGCTACGTAAATCTCTTACATACACTATTCGAGGAAATGCAATGGCACGGAGGACTTTCTTAGATGGAAAAAGTAGTTATAGTTTCGGTTTTACCCTTGTTCTCTATAACCATGAGCTCTGATACCAATCTGTAACACCCCCATTTTAGACATATAGCAGCGGAACCTAATCTGGGGTATTACTTCATGGATCAACAGACATAATCATAGAAAACGACTCAAAAGAGACGTTTTGGAAAATTTAGTTATCATTTAATATCATATCAGAGTTTTACAAAGGAGGTCCCAAAATCTAGAAATATAAAGTTTGAATGATAATAGTTTAGCCATCTTCAAATCCGTGCCACTACGTGCCATAGGTTGCTCAATTACCTGAGATAAACATGATAAAAGGGTCAACACAAAGGTTGAGTAAAATTCATAGGTTTTCAGTTATAATAGTTGAGTACAAGTTTAATAGTGGGTTACGTTGTTATACACCCAGAAGTGAAAATAATTGCAATGAGTACTAATTATATAGAAAACAGTTATTATCATGGAAAACATATTATCAAGAAAACTAGTATTATTTCCCTACACAAGCTCATGAGTCACATATTTAAAACTTAATAGAATCAGAAGCCTCATATCCGAAGACTTACTCTGGATCTACTACCAAGAGATTACTGGGAGCTACTACACAAAAATATTGGGAGCTATTAACCCAAAGAGATACAGGGAGCTAATACCCAAAGAGATACTGGTAGCTATTACCCAAAGTGGACTGGGATTCTTATGTGAAATATGGTATAATGGCAATAATATATCATGAATAGGCATATAGTTTAAAAGAAAAACACTTGTATTCCATAATTTATAGACACACAACTTATGTCCCCACGGGATTTAGAAACATATAAAGATGGGACTATTCACAGTGATGGAACCATATCACATATCAAAATCACTTGTATTTAATTTGTATAAAACAAGCATGTATCCCCCTCGCGGGTTTATAAAACATTCAAAAGATTGAAAGGCAAGGCTATGAACTCACCTTAATAGTACCGGGAAATCTGATTGAAGGCAAAAGTATAATAGGTGAAAGTAACGGCTTCGCCACGCAACCTGAGGTAATATGTCAAGTCTTAGTGTGATGGTTTATGTTTCAAAACTTCATGATGTTTAACGTACATGTTTGATTTATCAATTTATGGAAATATTGTATCATTGTTCGGGCTATCATAATCCAGAGGCCATGTAGTATTGTTTGAGGAGCCAGGGCACTTTAAATCGTAAACCCAGCAAACTCGTCAAACAAATCTCAAATAGAACCCCTCACATGAAACTCCCTAGTAACGTGATACGATAAGATTTTAAGTTTCTTCAAAAGCTAGTCGGTGATAAATTACGTAATTGATTTATAATGCGTCGATCGATGATTAATAACGATTAATGTGTCGGGTTTTAATAAAATCGAGTTTTATAATATTAATATATATTTTTATAATTTATATAAAAATATTATATTTTATATTTCTTTAAGAATACAAAATGGCATACCAAACTCTTTGTTTATAACTTTTACAAGTTAGTCCCTTTATGTATAAAGTAATATAATATAAAAACCTTTAACTTTGAAACTTGGCAAGATGGTGTCCTTATAGTTATAACTTAGGAAAATGACATTTTCAGCCCCTTTAGTTATAATTTTCAAAAAGTTACGATATATACCCCTTGCATGGAAATAATTTACAAATCAAGTCCAAAAAGCCATGCAAGCTTATTTTAGGATTCCAAATGATATTTGCAGGTTATAGCTTAATTTAGAATAAAGCAAAAATACAGAGTGTTATAAAACATAACAAAAGTTAGAAAAAGGATTTGTTAGCTAGAAAAATTAAAACGGGCCATTATTAGTTTTAATAAAAAAACAAACGGGTTTTTGAGATTCAAAGCTTCAAAACAAGAGTTCAAATATGGACTTAAGTTATTATGAACATTCTAATACAATTAAAAGCTTATTGAACAAAACTAAGCTTACGTATGCAAGAAATGGTCAAAATGGTGTTTTCGGGTTCGTACGCCAAGTAACACTTCAAGGGCTCCTTTTTCTTGTATTCTTGGACTTCTATTCTGAGATTAGAGACTTCAACTTGATCTTCTATCTGGTCTATTTAAGAACTCCAGTGTTGTACTTGATGAGTTTGAGGGTGAGTTTTGAATGGTTTGCATGAATCGACAAATTATAGTGAATGAAACACCCTTGGTGCCCAAGTTTTAGCTATGAAAGGTGTCAAGAGCTGTAGATAGATGACTAATGGAGTCTATAGGGTGAGTGTTGTGAGCTAGAAGTGTAGATTTGCAAGGTGGAAGGTGTATGAGGGTTTTTGGCTACAAGGAGGTGTCTAGAAGCCTTGGAGCTTAAGGGTGGTGATGGAGGTACTTGTAAGCTGCTTGGTGATGTCAATAGAGGCTATGATTTGCTTGAAGGTGTCTTGGTTGCTAAAATGGGTAAAAAAAGAAATAAAAGGGTGTCGGTTTCAATTCATTTCAGTAGGGTTAGGTTTTAATTTCTAGTTAGGGTTATAGGGTTTAAGAAGTTTTGAGGGTTTAGGATTATTGGTTAAGATTAAGGTTTATGCTTAGTTTTAAGTGTTTAGGGCTTAGGTTTTAAGGTTTAAAAAGTGAAATTAGGGTTTTAGGGTTTTTGTTTAGGGTTTTAGGTATTTAGATTAGGTTTTTTAGAATGATTTAGGGATTAGTTTAGGTAAAGTCCATAAGCATTAAGTGCCTGTACATTTGTGGCTAAAGTTGGTGTAAGAAAACTAAATGAATTGAGGTAAAATGACCTAGTTTTGACTTTCTTCCATTTTGACTTGTACATTGAGCTTTTAGAAAGTTGTACATTGTTTTAGAGGGAAAAGTTATTCAAATATGGGTGCATTGTAAAACCCTTGTACACATGCTTTAAAGGCTATGCACATTTATTTTTATATTATACCAATGACAAAAAATTAGGTTTGACGTAAACATTACTTTAATGCTTGATTTTGAAATAACGTTTTGAAAAATATGTAAAAATGGAAAATGTAACCTGGAAAAATGAATTAAATATAGAACTTGACATATTAGTTGTATACATGATATAAACATAGATATAAATCGGCATTGAATAGAGTTGCGTGAGCTCGTTTACTTTAGAACATGTAACTAGATACATATTGAATATGGAATAAAAACGAAAAATATTCCGTGAAAAAGGTTGTACTTAATATAGAAGGTGATATAATTACATTGATAAATACGGGAAAATACGGGTTGATATAGAGCCCGTCACATCCTCATGAAACACAATCACAAAAACAACCTCTACATCAAACCTAGTTTCTAACAAACCTATGTTGTCTTCTACAAGAGTAAAAACTGTCTACTAGTGCTTAGTGGATCACAACCTTCATCAATACAAAAAAGATAAGATTCGAGCAAACACCAAGTATACTCTGAAGAATAAAGTTAGAAGCGCTACTACCGTAGGAAAGATAAATCTAGTTTGAAAAATAAAGATTGTGTTGTACAACCTAAATTAACAGCTCATGTGCAGCATTCAGAACTTAATGCACTTTTGACCTTAAATGTGTTTAATTGTATTGGATGCATGCCTTTCGATAATCATGATTTGTGTGTCTTAATTTTATCAATAATGTAAATGCTCGTAAATAATCTAAATCTGTTAACAAAAGTTCAAAGAGAAAAGTTTTGAAACCAACAGGAAAGGTGTTTTCAAATATTAGATACATCTGGAGACCTACTGGTCGAACCTTCATTATAGTAGGAAATGCGTGCCCTTTAACTAGGATTACCACAACTACTGAAGTACCCCTTAGGAAACCAACTGCTCTAGAAAATAAAACACCTAAACCTGTAGTAACATTGGTTTACTCAAGGAAACCTAGGAAATCTAAAACTAATGTTCTTGTTAGCAAATCTAAGGTTCTTAAATCTGTATCTGCTAACAAAAAGGAACCCAGTAAATCTTTTGGGATCCATATTTTCGATGTACCAAATCCATCCTCCTCACTTTGATTAATGCAGTCGTCCAAATTATTCCTTGGTATTTGGACTCCGGCTGCTGTAAGCATATGACCGGAGATCGTTCTCAGCTCACCAATTTCGTTAATAATTTTTTGGGTACAGTTAAATTCGGAAATGATCACGTGGCAAAGATATTGGGTTATGGTGATTATCAGATTGGGAATGTTATGATATCAAGGGTTTACTACGTGGAAGGACTTGGACACAAACGTTATCACCGTTGGGCAATTTTGTGATTGAACCCTGAAGTTTGCTTGTCGTCAACACACTTCTTCATTCGTATTTAGAAGTTTTTTGATCTATTGACTGGAATCTCGAGGCAACAATCTGTACACTGGGGATGCTGTTCTCTTGTAGAATATGATGGCTACTCACCCTATATGTCACATTGTCAAAGACCTCAAAGACTAAGTCCCTGGCTAGCACCAGACGTCTATCCCATCTGAAACTTTGGTGGCATCAACCATTTAGCAAGACAACGGTCTATGTTCGAGTCGCACCTAGAGCTTAAATTTGAAAAGGACCATCAAGTGTTCTGCTTGTTGCCAATGGGCAAAAGCAAGAAGAAAACCCCCATAAAACCTAAAATCAGAAGACACCAACCAAAGAAAAACTTTATCTTTTGCACATGTATCTTTGTGGACGCAAATGCGTGTCGCAAGTATAATGGAAAGAAGTAATCTCTTCAATTGTCGATAATTACTCTCGATTTCCCATGGTTAAAGTTCTTAAGGTTTAAAAAAAAGATGAAGCTCCAGTTTTCATAATAAGTACTCAAGATGATCCAAGTTCGGCTTAAAGTGAACAGCCGAAGAGATCCATAACAGATAATGGAACTGAATTTGTTAATCAAACTTTTACGTGAATATAATGATAAGATGCATCATCTCAATGAAACATCTGTGCTTCGCTCTCCACAGCAAATGGTGTCGTTTGAAATATCGTAACGAACGTTAATTGGATGTTGCCTGCACAATCTTTGATATTACGCAAAAGCTCTAGTTATTCCTATGGGCAGAAGCAGTTGCTACAGCATGTTACACCCAAAAATCTTCCAGACTACTCTTCGACACGGCATAAACACCATATAGCTTTACATGACAAACCTCCTCCTGACTTAGGTCATTTTCCGCTGTATTTGGTGCACTTTGCTACTGACAAACTAAAGAGAACTTGGGTAAGTTACAACCAAAAGCTGATATTGGTATTTTCATTGGTTATGCACCCACAAAGAAAGCATTTCGAATTTACAACCGACGTACCAGACGAATCATTGAAACAATTCATGTAGACTTTGATGAGCTGACTGCGATGGCTTCTAAACACAGTAGTTCAGGACCCGCACTTCATAAAATAACTCCTGCAACAATCAGTTCAGGACTCGTGCCAAACCCTCCTCCTTCAACACCATTTGTACCACCCTCAAGAACTAATTAGGATATATTGTTTCAATTGATGTTTGATGAATTACTCACTCCTCCACCAAGTGTTGATCTCCCAGCCCCTGAAGTCATTGCTCCAATGGATGAAGTAGTTGCTCTAGTTCCCGCTGTATCAACCGGATCACCTTCCTCAACAACAGTTGACCAAGATGCACCATCACCAAGTAACTCTCAAACAACACCCAAAACTCAACCTCCCGTCATTCCTAACGATGTTGAAGAAGACAATCATGATATTGAAGTTGCACATATGGGTAATGATCCGTACTTTGGTATCCCAATTCTAGAAATCCCTTCTGATCAATCTTTATCGTCGGATTCTATTCATACAATTATGCAAAGGATGTTACGAGCTTCCCCGATTACCCAAATTTTCTGAACACAATAGCAAATAGACTAAGGATCACCCACTTGAAAATATAATCGGTGAACTCGATAGACCAGTTTCCACAAGGCTGCAGTTACATGAGCAAGCTCTTTTCTGTTACTACGATGCTTTCCTCACTGCTGTTGAACCCAAGACGTATAAAGATGCTTTGACTCAATCCTGCTGGATCGAAGCAATGCAAGAAGAGCACGAATGAGTTCAGAACAAGCCTTGAATATGGGGAGCTCGTACCCTACCAGATAAAGTTATGGTTAATACATTGAAGTGGATCTACAAAATTAAAGCAAGATAAACTTGGGAGGTATTTCTAAAAGAACAAGCTCGATTATGGCTCGTGGTTAACCGAGTCAAGAGAGAGGGAATTAATTGAAGAGTCTTTTGCTCCGGTTTGCAAGATTAGAGCTTAAAGGATTTTTTCTCTCATTTGCCGCTCACAAATGAACATAGGTGCTTCTACCAAATGGATTCAAGACTGCGTTTCTGAATGGTAAATTTACGAGAAGAGTTATGTTTAGCCAGCCGGAACGGTTTTGTGGATTCCAGACAACCCCAAATCACGTGTACAAGCTAAAAGAAAGCTCTTATGGGTTGAAACAAGCCTCCACGCGCGTGGTAAGGACATGTTGTCTTCGTTACTGATAATCCCAAGACTTCTCCAAAGTCTTAGTGGATCCTATCACTGTTCATTAACGTAAGGAATGAAAATTACTTCTGGTACAAGTAAATGTCGATGATATTATCTTTGTTGCATCTACACCTGAACTTTGTGACCTATTTGCTAAAATCATGTGTTTAAAATTTAAGATGTCAATGATGTGAAAAATCTCATTTTTCTTAGGATTACATATTTTTTAAAATCCCAGAAGCATCTTATTAACCAGGCAAAAGAATAACCCTTAGAATCCTTCTAAAGAAAAAACGGTTTTTGATTCTTGTGACCCACTAGACTACTTCCATGGTAGGAAGAAATCCAAACTGATGAGGATAAAAGAAGGTAAAGTCGTTGGATACCATCACACTATCAGTGGTATATTAGCACCCTCCTGTATCTCACACCATTAAAACCTGACCTACAATATGTATAAGCCATGTGTCCCGTATCATGCTCTCCTACCCCCCCATAAAAAACCGAAAAGCACTTACATAGGGTCAAAAGGATCTTTCGGTATCTAAGAGGAACCGTCAATCGGGGTCTATGGTATCCGAAGGATTCTTCAATTGCACTAACAACATTTGCAGATGCGGATCATGCTGGTTGTCAAGATACATGTCGTAGCACATCTGGTAGTATGTAGTTTCTGGGAGATAAACTTGTTAGCTGGTCATCAAAAAGGCAGAAAAGCGCTGCGATATCTAGTACGGAAGCTGAATATATTGCTATATGATCTGGATGGTTTGGGCTCAAATTTTTGGATAGTAATCACAGCCTTACCGACTATAGCCTTGATGCAATAAAATTCCAATGTATTGTGATAACAAAACGCTATTGCCTTAACTGCAACAATGTTTCAATCATTCCAGGTCGAAGCATATAGACAATCACATTTCACTTATCAAAGAGCAATGTTTATAATGTGGGTGAATGAACTTTACTTTGTACATATACGGAGTATCCACAGGCGTGCGCCTCTCACAAAACCCTCGCAAGCGAGAAAAATTGACTAACAAATCAACAAGCTTGGAATGCATAGTATTTACTCCAGAAACTCTGAAACAATTGCAGATGGAGAGTCATTGTAGCAATGCAATAATGGACATAGAGTCACCTATGCACAATATCTCTGAATCTTATGTTTATAAATAAATATATATATATATATATAATAGTATATATATATAACACACACAGGAGAAAAAGACCATAAAAAACCACAGATGTCTAGACGCTGCTTCGATCTGGAATATTGAACATTGTTGCAGCTTAAGGCAATAGCGCTTTTGTTGTCACAGTTCATTGGAATTTTATTGAATCCAAGGCCATAGTTGGTAAGCTGTGATCTCATCCAAATAATTTAAGCACAACATCCCGACATAGCAATATATTCAGCTTCCGTACTGGATATCGCAGCACTTTTCTGCCTTTTTGATGACCAGCTAAAAGATTATCTCCCAGAAACTATTACACAGATGAGCTACGACATTATCTTTGACAACCAGCATGAACCGCATCTGCAAATGTTTTATGCAATTGCAGAATCTACGATACCATAGACCCCGATTGACGGTTCCTCTTAGATACCGAAAGATCCTTTTGACCCTATGTAAGTGCTTTTCGGTAGGCCGAGCCTGATACCGGGCACACATGCATATAACAAATTGTAGGTCAGGTTTACTGGCTGTGAGATAAAGGAGGGTGCTAATCATACCACGATAGTGTGATGGATCAACGACTTTCCCTTCTTTATCCTCATCCAGTTTGGATTTCTCCACCATGGAAGTATCTAGTGGGTCACAAGAATCAAAACCGTATTTCTTTAAAGATTCAAGGGTATATTTTGACTGGTTAATAAAGATGCTTCTGGGATTTTAAAAAATATGTAATCCTAAGAAAAATGAGATTTTTCCCATCATTGACATCTTAAATTTTAAACACATGATTTTAGCAAATAGGTCACAAAGTTCAGGTGTAGATGCAACAAAGATAATATCATCGACATATACTTGTACCAGAAGTAATTCCTTGCCTTCCTTACGGATGAACAGAGTAGGATCCACTAAGCCTTTGGAGAAGTCTTGGGATATCAGGAACGAAGACAACATGTCATACCACGCGCGTGGAGCTTGTTTCAACCCATAAAGAGCTTTCTTTAGCTTGTACACGTGATTGGGGTTATCTGGATCCACAAAACCGTCCGGCTGGCTAACATAAACCTCTTCTCGTAAATTACCATTCAGAAACGCAGTCTTGACATCCATTTGGTAGACGACCATGTTCATGTGAGCGGCAAATGCGAGAAAAATCCTTATAGCCTCTAATCTTGCAACCGGAGCAAAAGACTCTTCAAAATTAATTCCCTCTTCTTGACGGTAACCACGAGCCACTAATCGAGCCTTGTTCTTTAGAATACCTCCCAGTTCATCTAGCTTTACTTTGTAGATCCACTTTCTAAGTATTCCAATGACCCAAATTGCCCTCTATTACGCACCTTAAGAAAAATGAACTTGAGTAGTAGAAACTTACACTAGCAGTAGTAATAAAGGCTAGCAGTAGTAAAAACCTTCACCTCAATGTAGCATGTAAATGGTTAAACATTTTAACAATAAGCTTCCTCTAAAACCCATATGTTAACCATTTCTTGAATCTTTAATTCTGTAGGCTCTATGTAATGATTATTGATGAAGAAAACTGAGTATAACGAATTTGATGAAGAAGTAGAATAACCCAAACTTGTATCTTATGTCTTGTACTATCTACGTGACTCCGAATGTATACCCAAAACCGATGTATAAGGAGACCGCAATCTCTTGACAATAATCCTCATCTTCTATGAGACACCAAACCAAAGTGATAGCAAATGTGAGCTTTGAGCACCATAAGTTAGATCACACACCTTTGCTAGATTTGTCAATTCTTCGTCACAACATGAATGCACGAACAAGTTATCTTCAAAGTGTAACACCTACTTTAAGATATGATAAGAACACGAACCCAAATAATTCCACTTCATCGTCAAATAGATGATAAATAATAATCTTCGTAACCAATTAAACCATGAATACGAGCCTTTAAATCAGTTAAGAACCAAAAACCAAAAATATTATGTGTGTGTTATCTAATATATGTCGAAGCTAGCAGTACTAACTTCTTTTATCAGACAAGGCTAGCAGTTGTAATTGCTTCTAGCAGTACTAACTTCCTTTAACCCAAACAATATTAACATAGGAAGCAGTATTAACTTTTTAATCCCAAGTAGTAGTAACTAACTGCTTTTACCACAAGCAGTAGTAACTGCTTTTTAACGCTAGCAATATTAACCAACAATAATAACAGTAGTAACTGCTAACCCTAGCAGTAGTAACCATCCTATTACCAGTTGTATACCAGCTAATCTAGATCATTGCCTTGAAAGTTTCCATGTCTTCTGATTTAAGCACGATAATGATCAAGAATAACATTAACATCCTTCTCTTCCAAATCATGACCACCATAGACACCATTAGTGTAAACCCCAACTTTATACAATCACGGCTTATCAAGAAAACCCTAAAAGAGTTTGAATGAATTCATACCAAGCCGTGTATACACCACATCAGATCCGAATAAAAAAAATATACAAACCCTATGTCTAGGGTTGATCAGTTAGGCACAACGGATTAAAATGAAAACCCAAATATAATAGTAACAAATTTACCAATGTATTGGCATACCCAAACAGTTAGAGAAGGACGATTATAAGCACATCTTTTATAGCACTGATCTTCAAACGCCCATAAAACTTTTCACACACATTTTCTTGAAATTAGGGTTTTTCTGCGGTTTCTTTAAAACCTTTTGTAGATCCTAGACGAGAGCCACATGGCTTGATACCAATTGTGGAGAACATTTAAGCTCCTATTGTTTTAGAACATGTGATCTAGGATGAATTAATATCAACGGGGATTATTCAAAACGTTGATTCATGTTATTAATACAAGGTTTTTCATCATCATCACCTAAGATACATGACTACTACAAGCCCAATCTTTTACCTGGCAATGGTATAAGACGATAATCAACAGGATATAAGATCCTTGGGTGCCATAGCCAGGATTTAGTCTTTAAGGCCTTTGACAAGAGACATATATGAGAGGATGCCATCATATCTCTAAAGGACAGTGTATATAGATTATTGCCTCGAGATCCAGTCAATAGATCAACACCTTCTAGATTACGAATAAAGCAGGTTTGTTGACAAAAAGCAACTTCAAGGTTCGAATCATAGAATTTCCCAATGAAGAATAGGTTGTGTCCAAGTCCTTCCACGTAGTAAACCCTTGAAATCATAACATTCCTAATACGATAATCACCATATCCTAATATCTTTGCCACGTGATCATTTCCGAATTTTACTATACCCAAAAATTTATTGACGAAATTGGTAAGCTGAGAGCGATCTCCGGTCATATGCTTGGAGCAGCCGGAGTCCAAATACCAGAGAACAATTTGGACGACATGCATTCATCAAGAGAGGAAGATGGAACATCAGAAACTATGGATCCCCAAGATTTACTGGGTTCCTTGTTGTTAGCAGATATAGATTTAATAATCTTAGGTTTGCTAACAAGAACATTAGTTTTAGATTTCCTAGGTTTCCTTGAGTAAACCAATGTTACTATAGGCTTAGGTGTATCACTTTCTAGAGCAGTTGGTTTCCTAAGGAGCACTTCAGTAGTTGTGGTAATCCTAGTTAAAGGGCACACATTTCCTACTATAGTGAAGGTCTGACTAGTAGGTCTCCAAGTGTATCCAATATTTGTGAACACTTTTCTTGTTGGTTTCCAAACTTTTCTCTTTGAACTTTTCTTAACAGATTTAGATTTAGCACGAGCATTCACATCATTGATAAAATCAAGAACACACAAATCATGATTATCAGAAAGCATGCAACCATTACACTTAACACATAGAAGTTCAGAATTCGCATTAAGCTTGGAATGCTGCACATTTGCAGTTCCTTTAGGTTCCACAACACAATTCTTATTTTTCAAACTAGATTTAACTGTCCTAGAGTGGGCTTCTACTTTATTCTTCTGAGTACTACTTGGTGTTTGCTGAATCTTATCTTTCTTTGTATTGCCTGAAGGCTGTGATCCGCTAGCACTAGTAGACGGTTTTACTCCTGTAGAAGACAACATAGGTTTGTTAGAAACTAGGTTTGATGAAGAAGCTGTTTTTAGAGTTTCTACTGTTAGAGAAAGGATAAAGACAGGAGAAAAGATAAAGATTGATTGGAGATTAAGATTACTTACGTGATAAGTATTAGTTATTTATAGAATAGATTATAGAGAATATTCTAAGTCTTAGGAATATATTGTAAATCGACTAGGACTCCTTGGTGTATAAAAGGAGGTCCTAGGCATAAGAGTTGACATTGAATTCTTTTGTTTTTGATATCGCTTATAGGCTTCAAGGTTTTGTAACCCCTAATACTTGTTAGAGTATTTCGTTATTAATATATTGTAGCTTTTTTTAATGTGTGTGTTCATCTAGAATTACTATTCTATTGATTATTCTCTTATAGATTAAAGATTAGATTTCGGCATAATCTTTGATATACTTTTACAAAGTTTAATATCTTAGTGTCTTAGGATTTATCTTGATATTCACACTTTCACAAGCTTAAGGAATTTCTATATTATTCATGTGGGAGTCTCAAACATGTGGTATCAAATTCTTGTTAAGAAGCGTTGAATAAGAATAACCTGTTTTGAATACACTCAGTTTCTCTTTGTTAGCAAGGAGATTGATCAAGATCAGCACATTTGGTGGCTGCCTTCAAAAGCGCCTATGCTCAACCAGGTGAGTATGAGCTTTGGAGAATGAGGATGGAAACTAACATCCAGATGATTGATTATTCCTTATGGGACAAAGGGGTTAGAGGTTAAAGGCAAGAAGCACTTTATTTGAATGGCATCCTATTGAACAATCAATGAAGTTTAACTCTATCAAAGATGCCAAGTCATTGCTGCAGGCTGTTGAGAATTAGGTTTAGAGGGGAATGATGCTACTAAAAAGACTCAGAGGAATTTCTAATTCAGCAGTATGAAATATTACTGGCTCTTTGCTCAGAGTGTATAGATCAAACCTTGATTAGGCTTCAAAAGCTTATTAGTCAGTTAGAGATTCATAGTGAAAGTATCTCACAAGAAGATATGAATCAGAAGTTCTTAAGAAGTCTGTCACCAGAATGGAACACACATACCATTGTGTGGAGAAACAAGCCTGAGATATATACATTAAGCCTAGATGATCTTTACAACAATCTGAAGATCTATGAACCAGAGGTCAAAGGAACATCAAGCTCAAGAACAAACACACAAAACGTAGCCTTTGTGTCCTCAAACAGCACCAGCAGTACAAATGGAGCTAGTAATACTGTCTCATGTGTACAACTGCTTGCACTCAAGCACTGCTGTCTAACCCAACTAAACAAATTGACAACTTGAGTGATGTTGTCATATGTGCTTTCTTTGCAAGTCAACTAAACAGTCCACAACTTGACAATGAGGACTTGCAACAAATTAATCCTGATGATTTAGAAGAGATGGATTTAAGGTGGCAGATGGCAATGCTAATAATGAGGGAAAGGAGATTCTTGAAGAACACTGGAAGGAAGTTTTCTGTGAATGGTACTGAGACCATTGGGTTTGATAAGTCTAAGGTGGAGTGTTACAACTGCTAGAAAAGGGGACACTTTGCAAGGGAATGCAGGGCTCCAATGAACCAAGAAAACAAGAATAGGGAGAACACAAGAAGGGTTATGCCAGTGGAGATAACTACTTCAAATGCTTTGGTATCTTGTGATGGTTCTGGTTATGATTGGAGTGATCAAGCAGAAGAAGGTCCAACTAAATTTGCACTCATGGCTTACTCTTCTACAAGTTCTAAGAGGTATCTACTGATTCAAACTCTTCATCATCTTATTTAGAAAATGTTAAAATTCTTAAAGAACAAAATGAAAAACTGTTAAAAGACTTAAGGTCATCTAAGTTAAGTGTTATTACTTATAAAACAGGTTTAGAGTCTGTAGAAGCAAGACTTCTAGTTTATAAGAAAAATGAGTCTGTTTATGAGGAAGATATCAAGGTCTTAAAACGTAAGATTCATTTAAGAGAAGTAGCCATTACAAATCTTAGGAGGAAGTTGGAACTGGCTCAAAAACAAAAAGATGAAATTCAGCTAATAGTAGAAAATTTTGAGAATTCATCTAAAAGCTTAAGCAAACTAATAGACTGTTAGATAGTTGATAAGTGTAAAACAAGTTTAGGGTATAATGTTGTTCCACCTCCCTATACAGGAAACTTTATGACTCCAAAACCTGATTTGTCATTCTCTGGTCTAGAAGAGTTTGTGAATGAGCCTATAGTCAGTGAGCCTACAGTTAAGAAGCCTGCAGTTGAGACTAGTGAAGTTAAGGCTAGTGTAGACAAACCTAAAGTAGTTAGAAAGAATAATGGTGCTCCACTTATTGAAGATTGGATATCATATAGTGAGGATGAAGATGTGCCTCAGGCTAAGATTGAAAAGAAAACAGTTAAGCCTAGTTTTGCTACGATAGAGTTTGTTAAATCTAAAGGAAAAACTGCTAGGAAAACTGCTAAACATGTTAAACAACTTAGGCAAAACACTCATACTCCTAGAGGCAATCAAAGAAACTGGAATAATATGATGTCTCAAAGATTAGGAAGTAACTTTGAAATGTTTAACAAAGCTTGTTTTGTATGTGGAAGTTTTGATCACTTGCAGGTAGATTGTAAAAAGGTGAATCAAAAATAGTTTCAAAATATAAAACCTATTTGGAACAATGCTAAAAGGGTGAATCATCAGAATTTTGTTAAAAAGACTCACCCTGCCCTAAAAAGAACATGGTTCCAAGAGCAGTACTAATGAAGTCTGGCTTAGTATTAATTAATACTGCTAGACAAAATATTTCAAAAACAGCAGTATCAGTTAATACTGCTAGACAAGTTAATATTGCTCACACAAAAACCACAGTGAATGATGCTAGATCAATGTCACATCTTTCTAAAACAGCACATCCAACTGTTAAGAGGCCCATTAACAAGAATACAACATTTAAAGATAGTAATTTTAATCAGAGGGTTAATACTGTTAGGGATAAAAATATTAATGTTGTTAGGCCAAAAGCAGTAGTTAATACTGCTAGGCCAAAAGCAGTAGTTAATGTTGTTCAAGGTAACAATGTTAATGTTGTTAAGGCCTTAGCTTGTTGGGTTTGGAAACCAAAGATTAAAGTTTAGACCATGCTTTCAAACACAACAGTGCATCAATGAATTTTAAAAGATTTGATTATATTGATGCACAAGGCAGATCCAAGTCAGTGACTGATTGGGTCCCTAAAAGAGACTGATTTTCTTACCTTATGTGTAGGGCAATCCACAGCAAGATTTACAGGAAAAAGGAGTGATTGACAGTGGATTCTCAAGGCACATGACAGGGAACATGTCCTATCTTACTGACTTTGAAGAAATTGATGGAGGATATGTTGCCTTTGGAGGTAACCCCAAAGGAAGGAAAATCACAGGCAAAGGTACAATCAAAACTGATAATTTAGATTTTGAAAATGTGTATTTTGTAAAAGAGTTAAAGTTTAACCTCTTTAGTGTCTCACAAATGTGTGACAAAAAGAATAGTGTTCTCTTTAATGACTCTAAATGTATTGTTTTATCTCCAAACTTTAAGTTAACTGATGAAAGTCATGTTTTACTTAAAGTTCCTATAAAGAACAATATGTATAGTGTTGATTTAAAGAACATAGTTCCAAAAGGAGGTTTAACTTGTCTCTTTGCAAAAGCCACATCTGATGAATCTAAACTTTAACATAGAAGGCTTGGACACACAAATTTCAAAACAATAAATAAACTGGTTAAGGGAAATCTTGTAAGAGGTTTACCTTCAAAACTTTTTGAAAACAATCAAACATGTGTTGCTTGTCAAAAGGGAAAGCAACATAGAGCTTCTTGTAAGTCCAAAACAGTAAGTTCAATTAGCCAACCTTTACATATGTTGCATATGGGTTTGTTTGGTCCAACATTTGTAAAAAGTTTAATGAAAAAGATGTATTGCCTAGTTGTCACTATTGATTGCAGTAGGTTTAGTTGGGTTTTCTTTCTAGCTACTAAGGATCAGACTAGTGGCATTCTTAAGTCCTTTATAACTGGAGTATAAAATCTAATAGATCAAAGGGTTAAGGTAATTAGGTGTGACAATGCAACTAAGTTCAAGAATAAGGAGATGAAACAGTTTTGTGAGAGAAAAGGTATTAAGAGAGAATTTAGTGTAGCTAGAACTCCTCAACAAAATGGAGTAGCTGAGAGGAAAAATAGAACACTAATTGAGGCTGCTAAGACAATGTTAGCTGATTCTAAGCTACCTACTACTTTTTGGGCTGAAGCAGTTAATACTGCTTGCTATGTGTAAAATAGGGTATTCGTAACTAAGCCTCATAACAAGACCCCTTATGAACTTTTTCTGGGTAGAAAACCATCTTTAGGCTTTATGAAACCATTTAGGTGTCATGTTATAATTCTCAATACCATAAATCACTTAGGCGAGTTTGATGGTAAGGCTGATAAAGGATTCTTTATTGGGTACCCAATTCATAGTAAAGCATTTAGAGTATTCAACAGTAGAACTAGGATAGTTGTAGAGAACCTGCATGTCCAGTTTAGTGAGAATACACCTAATATTGCAAGAAGTGGACCAAATTGGCTTTTTGATATTGATGCACTAACAAAGTCAATGAATTATAAGCCAGTTTTTGTAGGAAATCAGTCTAATGGTAATGCAGGTACAAAAGCATGTGATGATGTAGGTAAAGCTAGAATGGAGACAGTACCTGGCAAAGATTACATTCTGCTACCATTGTAGACTGCTAATCCACCATTCTCTCAAAGTTCAAAGAATTCTCAAGATAATGGATCTAAACCTTTAAGTGATGATGAGAAGAAGGTTGATGAAGATCCAAGAAAAGATAGTGAAAGTATTGATCAAGAGAAGCATGATAATGTTAATAGCACTAACAATGTTAATGCTGCTAGCACAAATGAAGTTAATGATGTTGGTAGAAAAATAAGCATTGAACTTCTAGATGATCCAAATGATCCTTTTATGCCTGAATTGGAAGATATTGTTTATTCAAATGATGATGAAGGTGTTGGTGCAGAGGTTGACATGAATAATTTAGATGCATCTATGCCTGTCAGTCTTATTCTAACTACAAGAATACACAAAGATCATCCAGTTGACCAAATCATTAGAGACTTGAATTCAGCATCTCAAACAATAGAATTTGAAAGAATTTGAAAGAACATGGTTTGTTTAGTTCAGTTCAGCAAAGAACAAATCATAAAGACTTTCAAAATTATTTGTTTGCTTGCTTTTTATCACAAGAAGAACCTAAGAAGGTAATCCAAGAATTGAAAGATGCAAGTTAGATAGAAGCTATGCAGGATAAGCTTCTACAATTTAAATTATAAAAGGTTTGGACCCTGGTGGATTTACCAAATGGCAAAAGGGCCATAGGCACTAAATGGGTTTATAGGAACAAGAAGGATGCAAGAGGCATTGTGATAAAGAACAAAGAAAGATTGGTTGCTCAAGGGTACACACAAGAAGAAAGGATTGAATATGATGAAGTTTTTGCCCTTATTGCGAGAATTGAAGCAATTAGGCTATTCTTAGCCTATGCCTCATTTAAATACTTTGTGGTGTACCAGATGGATGTCAAGAGTGCTTTTCTTTATGGAAAGATTGAATATGAAGTCTATGTTTGTCAACCACCAGGATTTGAAGATCCAGACTTCCCTAACAGAGTATACAAAGTAGAAAAGGCACTTTATAGATTGCATCAAGCTCCCAGAGCTTGGTATGAGACCTTGTCCACTTATTTGTTGGAAAATAGGTTTTAGAGAGGACAGATAGACAAAACTT
>BQNB010015609.1:0-72968 GCA_026074375.1 Tanacetum coccineum
TATATATATATATATATATATATATATATATATATATATATATGTATGTATATATATATATATATATATATATATATATATAGGGGCGCGTTATATTAAGAACCCATTTTAGATGCAGAACTTTACAGAACTCTTTTAAACCAATAAAAATTTAATAATTTTAAAGATTTTAATTAATTGAAAAGGGTATTATGGTAAAATAACTTTTTACTTTTTTTAAGTTTTTAAATTAGAAAACCTTTTTTAAGTCCTTTAAATTTAGGAATTAAAAAAATACTACGTAACATGTTTTGCTTAATTGTTTTCTAGAAATATTTTGATATAATCCTGTTTTTTAAATCCTTGAAATTTAGGAAGTTAACTTTTTTTAAATGTATTATTTTTTGTTACATTTCTATTTCAGTTAACTAGTAGTTTTTTTAAATAATACGTTTTTTCCCTTTTTTATTTTTTGCAATCTTAAAAGTGATATGAACATGTCTTTTGTTTAATAATTTAATTGCACATATGTTATTGATGTATTATTTATTTAAACTTCAGCTGTGGTTTGGTAAAAAAGTAATAGCATATATGTTTTTATGGTACATTCTCTAAACTTCAATATAACAAACCCAAAACATAAATAGTATATGCAAAATTTAATGTCAAATAAATTACAATTCAAATATAAATATAGATGTGGACGTCACTGAAAAACATATGTGCACTCTTCGAAGAACATACGTGCACTCTTCGAATAACATACGTGCACACTTCATTTTCTCATCAAATTCATTAGATATGAGCACCCTTCCAATAACACGTGTGCACGTTGAGCTTTCTCGTCATTTTATTAGAACATACGTGCACGCCTCGAAAAAACATGTATGCTTAAAGTGACCAAATGAGCTTCATAAATAAAGCGCCAAAACGCATTCCTTGTCTCGAAACAAACACCTAAAGATTACATAGTTAATCATATTAGCTATAAAAAAAACTAAGAAACAAATAATTTAATTATATAACATATATGCACAATTTTTGCTTATATCAAATAAATAATATAAACATACTTTCAACAACTAGTAAACACATATCCACAATGGACATACATATTTAGAACTGCCAAATATCGGTCCAAACCAAAAAAAATCATACACTGATGCATCAACCAATCATAACAATTATATCTTGCACTAAAACCAACAATTTTGAATCAACATCCTTGTTTCTATATTAATACACAACATATCTTATCACACAAAAATGGTAGCCAAATACTAGGTAAAACCGCTGTCAAATTAAACCATAAAGTACTAGATATTTTTTCCAAACAACAAAAAAAACAAGAAGATGCAACATATATTGTCCAACAAAAATTTTAAACAAGCATACAATCACTTTGTTCGTGAAACCCAGATCTATAAACAAAAGAGGCCATGATTTATTTTATAGATTTTCATCCTCTAATTTTGTTTCAAATAACATAGATATCATTAGATAACATAACAAGAGTATAAAGTACTTACATGCTTGCATAAAAGACTAATTAAAACCCAATAACCATTATTAAGATGCAACAATCTAATGAAAATGATGCATTGACGCCATCGTTTTATTTTCGTGATGTTCTTTTCAATTGTAGAGATTGACAAGATGGTTTTGTATTCGGTGTTCTTCTTATCAGAAGCCAGTGATAATAAATAATAAAGATCGATTTTGGATCTGGAATTTTTTTTATGGAGGTTGTGAAAGTGGTGGCTAGGTTTTAGAAATTGGAAGAGAGATAAAATTGATCAGTTACTTGTGACGGTTTTTAAGAAGTATATGTGAAATCATTTTAATATCATTTTGTTTAATTAAAGTGTGATACCTATAATACCATTTTAGCATTTTGTTTAATTGACAAAAAAACTCTCATCTTTTGTTTAAATACAATTTTAAACTGGTGTGGGTGCTTCTACTATTAGTGTATTATAAGACGTTGCCAGCTGCATAGATTTAGATGATAGGTTATTCATTCAATCTAATTTTTATTTTTATTTTAATTTTAATTTTAATTTCATGGCATAGGAACTGATATTATTGTATTTACAAAGAGCTTTGATGACAAGGTTAATGAAGACCATTTAATACATTTATTAGTGAAGACTAGGTAAAGAAATTCTAATCGGGTCATCCACTAATATTATCATGACGTAGGAACTTAATACATTTAACGTTTTATCGATTTTATTTGTATGTGATTTAACTACGTCATTGAATCATATAAAGACCATTTAATACATTAGTTTTAATATGGTATGATGTTTTCATATTAAGTGGAGATTTGATTTTGAAATAAAATATCAAAAACATAAAAATAGTAGTGTTTGCATATGTGTTTCAAGGTTAATATAAAATTAATGTAATGGTGCGTATGTGTTTCAAGGTTAATATACAATTAATGTAATGGTGCGTATTTGTTTTATGGTTGGTATAAAATCAATGAAAAATGGTGTACATATGTGTTTTAAGGTTGATATCTATTTTTTTGGCATAATTTGATATCAATAATGATTGTGCATATGTGTTATGTTATTGTTGTTATGATTATGTATTCGTTTGGTTGTTATGATTACGTATTCGTTCGGTTGTCATTGGTCACGAATTATATTCTGTCACATATATGTTTTTGTTTAGATTTTATTAAGTAGTTTTACAATTAACATAACATGGCATAATTTGATATAACTAGTTGTTTTTGTGTTTATATATTTGTTTCAGTGGGATAACTCAATAATAGGAAAGACAGTGTGTGATGAAGATGATCGAAGAATTCACTTGTGTTTTCAAAGGTCGGGCACATATGTTCCTGCAAGGCGTGCATATATGTTATTGAAAGACGTGCACCTATGTTACAATCAATTTGATAATACTTTTGTTTTTTAATTGTATCTTATTTAATGCCAAATTTTGTATATGCTATTTTTGTATTATGTTTGTTATACATTTAGAAGTCATATGAATGACGTTTATGTTTTTTGGTTTTAAAACTTTAAAATTTAAAAAATGTACACTAGAAACGTATGTGCAATTAATATTTTAAGCGAACACAAAGTTTATAAAATTGTACATTAAAAACACATGTAAAATTCCTTACTTTAAGAAAACATATATGCAATAACCTTTAGAAAAACACATATGCACATGATTCTCGAAAACATTCTAAAAAAATAAAAAAAAAAGAGTTTCCATTAATCTATATATATATGAGGCTAACTATGAGTGTGTAAATATGATTTAATGACTGGACGTCACCTCAATGATGATATGGACACTCCTTTAGCAATAAAATTCGGATTTTTGAATAAATATAGCCCTTGGCAAGGTTTGAACTCATGACCTATGATTATCATGTAACATGTTTATCCAACTGATCCAACAACCAATTTGTGTTTACTAATAAAAAACAATAATGATATGGTCCAATAACATACCTTATCTATCCATGTTTATTATATGTTTTGATTTTTGAAAATATATTTGAAGATAATGATATCATCCAAATCAAAGATACGTGACCTTTTATCAATAAAACCCCTAACTGATAATCTATTGTAACACCCCCAAAATCAGGTCGCAGCGAAAAGGTAACAATAGGGTGCTACGTCAAAGTACAAAAATTAAGATATAGAAAATGACCTTAAATGGACGTTAAAAAGAAGTTTCATTCGATGTCATTACAAAAGATTAGAGTTTTCACGTTAGGTCCCATAGTTTTGTTAAAAAGACATTAAGATTTTATAAGACAAAAGTTTCATTGAATTTAAGAAATCGGAATCTCTCTAATAGATATCTGTCACGGCTCCCATCCAAGCTTATACCTCAGCACATGAGATTAAAACATGTTAAAACGTCAACAAAATTGTTGAGTGAATTCATAGGTTTATCAGGAAATAGCGTAGACCACAAGATTTAAGTAATAGTAGACTACGAAACACATTCGATAGTCCAACACTTTGTATTATTGCCCTAAGCTCATGACACCAAACCATAACGTAATAAACTGTAAACAAACCAGTACTCGAGGTTTGTGCCCCAACACGGATACAGATGTTACAAAAACATCCTACGAATTTTCTCAATACAGATGTTGCCAAACATCCTACGAATTTTCTTCAAATGTTAAATGCGTCAATGGTCAACTAGAAACCACAGCCCAGACGGGGATGGTCAATCCCGATAGATCTATCCATAACACTAGCGTATACCCAACAGGTATTTAACGGTTCATGATAAAAGGGGACTTAAATGGCAATACGGTAACTTAGGCAATAATGTAATCAGGAAATAGCATACAGTTTTGAAAACACTTGTGTCCAAAGAAATCAAGCATGTAATCTCCCCCGTATTTAATAAAGCAAGTAGTAGAAAAAGGGGCTACGAACTCACAAAGTATTGAAAGGTAATTGTACTGTAGTAAAATATATGAGTTTGTAAAAGAGCATGTATTCCCCTCGCGGGTTTATAAAACATTGAAAAGATTGAAATGCGAGACTATGAACTCACAAAGTATTGAAAGGTAATTGTACTGTAGTAAAATATATGAGTTTGTAAAAGAGCATGTATTCCCCTCGCGGGTTTATAAAACATTAAAAAGATTGAAATGCGAGACTATGAACTCACAAAGTATTGAAAGGTAATTGTACTGTAGTAAAATATATGAGTTTGTAAAAGCTCGGGACATGCAACTATTTATGTATACGTCGGATAAGTACTAATCGCATTGAGTAATCTCTACATGCATAGTCTATTTTAAGCTAATCACCATCTAATTGTTTGAAGTGAAACATATGTTATTAATTGTGAAAACCTTTTTTATAAATATTCTGAAATAAATGGAATTATAGTTATCCTGGTTACGCGGTATTAGTTACTCTTGGTATGTGGGTTGTAGTAATCATGGTAGTTATAGATATTTACTACTGGTAGGATTTTAGTGACTCCTGGTAGTGGTATTTACTAACTGGTAGTATTGTTAGGGACTCTGGGTAGTGTTTGATAATGTTTATTCCTCTAAGTCTATCACCGACTATAAGGAACCCACTTAACTCACATTTTCTTCTGACTCGGGTTCTTTAACCGAGAATTTATGCGAAACGATATTTTGAACAAACTTTCAGTTCTGTCGCTAGACCCGAAGAAACTCGACCGAATGGGGGCCGAAAAAAAAAAAAAACAAAAAAAAAAAAAAAAGAAAAATGCACTGCATCCAGATCTGATGCAGTGTATTAATACCAAAAAGCCAGCATTTTGCCCCACGCCTTAGACCCGGTTATCACTCGCTTTTACGACTTTATAACGAACCTTGGGGGAAGGTAAAAAACGACCTTCCGAACCGACTTTCATGTTTCGGCCGAAGGCTCGATAAACGGACTCGAAAGTGCCGACAAATACCATTCTTAAATCATGACAGAACCCATAACTTAACAAATGCTTGGCTTTTTATACTTGAATATATACCTCGTTTTCGCCCTAACTTTTTCGTTATATAATCCGTTTTGGACAAGTTTCTACTTTTCGGAAATCGTTCGTGAATCATTACTACTTTATTAAAAATCTAAAATTAATGTGTTTATGAATATTACGAATTTTTGGACAGATTTTTGTGTGACTTGATGTGAACTCCATTTTTGTTAACCTTGTTTTTTATACCTTACTATCTTTTGTAGATTATTATCATTTTTACACCAACTCTTAATATGGTTTACAATACTTTCTCATCCCTTTTAACATGATATTAGGCAATATCTAACATATATAATAGTGTGCTAAATGATCATTTCAAGTAAAAACTTCATTTACATATTAAAATCCTACATTGTGATCAAGCTACAAATGAGAACTAACATATGCATAAAATGAATATTGAAAGAACACTAAAGGGTTCTAGATGACCTTATGGTGTATATGACGATGATGATCAATGTAATCTAATCCCTTGTTTAGATAACAAATCACCAAAGCTGCACAATGAAAAACTAGTTTATCCTAGTGAAAACCCTAGCTTATGGCTTCTTTTACTTGATAATCACTTGAATATGGTTAGCCATGCTTGGGATCACCTTAGAATATCTTAGGATGGATGTGTGTAGGAGTGTTATTGGTTGTATAATATTTGTTATGGCATTTGGTTTGGGGGCTTCTCCCTTGGTGTGTATGCCCGGAGCATTTAGAGATGTAGAAGGGAAGGGGTTTTTTGTTGATTTTTCTAGCTAAGTGTTCATGGTGTAATATGTGTTATCTGTCTAGTTACTTGCACCTTATATGTGAAGTCTGGTCAAAATTTACTAATAAGTGTTCAATCAATAACACCTGAGAGGGTTTTAGCGGTTTCTTGTTTTCATTCGTCTTGAGCAAAGAACTATGGTATGGCCATGTTTAATGGAGATAGGATGTACAAAGACTACTTGGAAGAATTTTTCTTATATTTCTTTGTATACATAGCTATAAATTCGGCATATGTATGATATATTTTTATAACTTTTATGTATTGGGTATAAATGTGGGTATTTGTTGAAGCGTAGATTTATTTTGGTGCTTCCGGGTATGCCTAAATGTATTAAATTGCGAAACGTAAATGTTTTACGCAACCAATAAAAATAAAATATAACAAGTTGATTATTACTTTCGTAAAAATAATATATTGCTTGTTTGACGAAAACTTTAATTCGTTTGGTGTCCATTTACGTTAAATGTTGATTTTTAACTTATACGATTTAACTTTAACTATATATAATAAGAATTAAAAGTAAGCGCGTACGAAACTAAAATAAAATAAATGGTGAAATTATGACTTGTATAGTTTTGTTTAGTTTATAGTTTTATTAGTAATTATAATGTAATAAAGTCTATCTTGGTCAAAGTTAAGTAAAGTTGATCAAGGTTTGACTAAAGTTAGAAAAATAGAATAGAGTTAGCAATAAGTATAAATACCCATCTAAGAGGGGTATTTATACAAGTCTTTACATTTTGTAACTTTACTTCTCCCTTCCATTTCTATTTTCCCTTTTAACGAAAACTTTGAAAATGATAAAAAATACTCTCTAGCTCCTCTCCTCTAATTCTATAACTTTCGTGTGATACTATAGTGCAAACACGACATATAACAAGTGGTATCTATCGCCGGGAGAGATCTAATGTGTGTTTCGTGGATCAAATCGAGCTTAACCGTATCATTTTTTGATCAAAAAGCTTGCGTATTGAAGGATTTGTAGGTTTCGTAGAACGCTAAAAGTTAGATTTGCGATTTGATGTGTTTTTTTATCTTAAAACGCTGGAATATAACTTTCTTAATCATCAAATTGTAGGTTTAATATCTAGTTCTACGAAAATACTTGTTTAGATTTGATTTTGATCAAAAAAATATGGATTTGATAGCTTTCATAAGTCAGGAAATAGGTTTCAGTCACTGTTTTTAGGCGGGAAATTGCTTTTGTATTTCAGTTTTTGAGCTTTCGTATCATAGATGAGCTTTCGGTAACTGCTATACATAAGTATTTCTTAGCTTTCGTAAACTAGATTAGCTTTTGTAAAACTGTCACTAGCTTTTGTAACATAGAACTTAGTCAATTTGAAAAGATAACATTGATATTATCACTTTAAACTACTTAAAAATCAAATTGTTAGGTTTCTTATTAGTTTCGTAACTAAGAATATACGAAAGCAGGAGGTTTCTTGGAATTTACGAAAGTAAGGGAAAATTTAGAATTTACGAAAGGTGGTTTCATATATTGTAGCTTTCGGTAACTGTTTGGTTTCGTAAATTGTGGAGCTTTCGTATATCTGTGGTTTCGTAACTGGAGGTTTCGTATCAAGAGATTGGTTTTGGTTTCGTACCTCAACCTTTCGTAACACATGTTTCATATGAAAGGTTTTGTAACACAATTTCATAACTAAAGGTTTCGTATTTCCAAGGTTTCGTAGCAGAGGTTTCGTATTACAGTTTTGAAACAGTTTCATACCATTGAGGTTTCGTAAGTCTTAGTTTCGTAAACAAAGGTTTCATAACACAGCTTTCCTAATTGAAGGTTTCTTAATTGGAAGGTTTCGTATCACAGATTTTGGGTTTCGTAACTCAGTTTAAGAGGTTTCGTATCTTCTAGTTTTCGAAAATTGTGCTTTCGTATAAAAGCTTCTTGTTACTTAGACTTTCAAAATAAATCAAGGTTTAGTTTCTTCAAGGTTACATCATTCAAAGTGTGGTAATACAAAACAAAGTTGTAATTGCTCGTTAACTTCAGGATTACAAGACTTTATCTCTAAAACGATCCAAGTTTGCATTGTAATCATTCGACACAACATGTCTTGCTTCAAATCAACAAACTATAGTGGATCAATGATTTAATGAAAGACTCTAATGCTTGGTAAAAGAGAAAATTTATATTTCAGTGGGAAGAATCAGGTTCAGAGGTTTTCTGGATAATAAGCTCAAGAGGGGGGGGGATCGTGGCGTTAAGATTAAAAAAAGGACATTAGGTGAGGCCAATGATTCCTGATCTAGATGATACTAGGGAGTAGATAATTGAACCACTATCCAAAATAGCTGAGACAAACAAGAAGTAATACATTACTGATGTGAGAGTCATAAATTATCTTCTTCAAGCAATACCTAATGATATCTACAATTTAGTGGATGCGTGTAAAACTGCTCAGGAAATGTGGGAACGAATTAAAAGGTTGATGTATGGTTCTGACGTTACTACTCACGTAAGACACTCACGACTCATGGATGAGTTTGACAAATTTGCAGCAATGGAAGGGGAAAGAAATCGCTAGCAATCTATGTTATGAAAAAAGATTGCCCACGCTTGTGGAATATTATGGATCGTAATAATGTTCGTCCTATTCCAGTGTCAATCAACACCAAGTTTCTCAATTGCTTGTAACCTGAGTGGGGCAAATATGTTACCATGGTTCGTCACAACCAAACAGGAGATACAGTTTCATATGATCAGTGGTATGATTCCTTAGTGCAATTCGAACCACATGTCTAAGCATCTAAAGCAAAGAAAGCTGCCAAGAATCATGACCCCTTAGCAATAATTGCTCATTCAGATGCCTCTTCATCACAGTTTCATGCAAGTCCTTCATATTTAAATTCACCACAACCATACTATGTCACACATCCTACATCAGTTGTTGATTTTGAAGAAGATTATCAAGGGGAGTTACAAGGGGATTCTCAAGAAGACAAACTTACAACCGCAATGATGTTATTAGCTCGAGCAATCACCTAAAAGTTCTCTACACCTACCAATAATCGTCTTCGTATAAGAAATCAAGTTGTGATTTAGGATGGTAGAGTTGACATACAAACTAAGAATGCAGGATATGGTGGAAATGGTAACAGGAATGCAGGAAGACAAAACAGAAATCAAGCATTAATGCAGGAAATAGGAATGATGAAAGTAATCGGATTTTTCAGCGTGTTCCACAAACTGAGTCAAATCCGGGAAAGGCAAATGTCAATGTTCTAAATACATGAAAAAAAGCCACTTGCTCGTGATTGTCAAAATCCCAACGCGTTTGTGGTTGTGCAAAGTATCTTCGATCGAGAACAAATGTGTGTTTAGCCATATATGAAAGATGAATCCAGAAGCAACCTGAACGTTGAAAAGAATGATTTCATGCTCGATGATTTTTTTAAGATGAAACAATGGAATAGTTTACAACTGCAGTAATCACGATGGCACGCATTCAACTAGTTGATGACAACATTGTGACTGAGCCAAACTATGATGCAAAGGTTGTCAGTGAGGAAAATGCTTCAGACAAGGTTCATGAACAAGCGAATCATGTGAAACATAAAACTATTATTCAAACATCTGATGATAATCAAATTAATTCTAACATCATATTTGATGATCCTTATGTAGAAAATAATGGTGGCACATCTGAACATGATTCAAATGCTCATGACCAATATCTTGATATTGAGATTATGGCATACAATGTTCAAAGAGAAACTGAAAATCAAAAATGATTAAACAATGAGCTTAAAAAGCAAAAAGAGTTGCTACAAAGGACTTGAGACGGTATGGAATGGTTGAGTCCAAAACATTTGAGCTTCAAAAAATGGTTCAATGTTCAATTGATCAAAATATAAAAGAAACATGTAAAAGAGTTTTTTTAAACCGTGAATTGGTGCTGGAATAGGGACCACCATTGAGAGGAATCTTGAAAGAGACATAGATAAAATGAAAGTGCTTTTTTTTTTCAAAATTGAAAATGAAAAGATAATCATTCAACTTGAAACTCAGTTAGCTAAAAAAGTTTTGAAAGAACGAGAAAATCGATATCTTAAAGATATTGTTGATCTCGAGGAGAAACTGAGTTCTCATGATCAAATTGTTTATAAAATGGGTCAATCAATACAAACCATTCACATGCTTGGAAAGACACCTAATAAAGATTATGATTCTTTTCTCAAAGCTGAGTTGGGTTATCAAAATCCTGAACGTCTCAAAAAAAAGGCCATTGCCAGCACAACAAAAACCAAATGTATTCATGTGTTGTGAAATGACTTGTAACAATTACTAATTAAAAATTGATTTCACCTGATTCTGAGGAACTTTAGAGGATGGGAAAGGAAAGTCGAATTAAAAGATGGAGGAAAACCAAAATGGTTTCAACTAGATTGAAAAATTAATGTCTTTATGAAACAGTTACCCTCAAAAAAAACGAACCTTGGTTGAACAAAACTATTTTTCATTTCCTTTACCTCTCTGTGAATGTTATGAGTCAAATGGAAGTCATGGCGGATTTACAAAATTCCCAATAATGAACAAATGAGAGCAAATTTGTTAAAAAGGTTTGAAAAATAATAAAATTTATGCCATTAACGACTTAGAGATTTAATTAATGTCACTCTCTTTTAGAAGATAAAAAGGGAGATGAGTTGTCCTGACAGGCAAAATGCTTTCAAGGAGTTTTATAAAATATTGATGTAATTCTGATGATTGATGTCAGTTATCTTTGTCAAAGACCTTTCGAAAGACTTTATCAATTACGTCCTCTCGGAATTGTGTTTTCCAAGGAAGAAGGAGTGCGCATGCACTAGTGAAAATAATAAAAAGAAGAATTTGAGATTAAGAAGATTATTTTTGGGGAAATTTACAATTTTTAGTATTTATTAGGAAGGAAAACAAAAAAAAAATTATTTTTGGCAACCGTTAATTACAAGCTTCACGATAAGTCTCCAAGATTACGCCAAGTGAGCGGAAAGGCGTAGCGAGCCGCAATGACTTCTTAGCAAGTAGCCATCACCTTCCATTATACTCACCTTATAGTTTGTAAACTCGAAGGCCCGTCGTACCTTGCAAGTAACCCACGATTAATTTTGTTGTTTATTGGAATGGTTTAAGATGGATAGCTAGTATCCAATTTTTTTTTTATTATTTTTAACTAATTCGATAGGAATCGAATTAATGAACGTTTTGTATTTTTATAGTATATATCCAAAAATAGCAAAGTAACTTCCAAAAAGGAAGGGTCTTCAAAACTCTACTTCAACGAATATCCTCAAAAATCGTTCACGTCTTCCCCGGCAGCGGCGCCAAAATTTGGTTGCGTGTATAAGCACTAGTCAAATTTATATATGTATAGTATAAATCCCGTGACAATTCTTTCCAATTTACTTCTCAAACAAGAGAAAATAAAAGGATAAAATCTCACTTAAGAAAACACAATACGTATATTTTTAACCGGGAAGTATTTTCTTCTCGGGTCGTATCCCAACGAAGTCGTGAATTGAGATTCGGGAATAATTCGGATTCGAGTCAAGAATGAATAAAGGATTTTTGAATTTTGAATTACACTACGAATATAATAGCACAATTAAACTATAGAAACTATTAAAGAATTAAAAACAATTAACTAGCACGAAATTTTAATACACGAAAATTAAAAACGTGAGCTAAAACTGAAATTTAAAATCTAAAGCACTACTTTTAACAAATTTTATACCTAAAAATCACAAATTTAAAAAGAAAATTTTAGGAAAAAGAATTAGAATTTTTTAACTATTTTTGAATTTTCTATGATTTTTAAAGAAAAATGAATTAACTAAAAATAAACTTTTTCTAAAAATTATTACTAAAATTCTATTTTTATTTTTCAAAAATACTAGAATGAAAAAGAAAATTATTACAAAAAAAATTAAATTGCTTTGGAGTCCGGGTCGCGAAAACGTGATTTAGTGGTTCGTTTTTGATACGTCAACTATTAATTAATGTATATATCATTTCCGTTTAAAAAAAAATAACTTCCACTTGGGAAATATAATAATAAATATGATTTATCATTTGAAATATATTCCGAAAATTTTACCAGTTACGCTGTAATCGTTTTTATGTGACGATAAAAGATCAAAAGTCAAAGGTAAAAATCGGACCTGAAAAGTCAAAGTTTAAAATAGTCATTTAAAAATTCCGAAAATTGCCGGATGTTACACACGCAGATGTTGATGTGGATAATTTCAAGAGGTGTTGTACTTCTTATACTTTTGAAGTTGGTTATAAGGTACTTAGAGATTTACTTCTGCATTGTTCTTCAATCAACAGTAGTGCAAGATTAAGTAACAACTTTGGGGGATTTTACTTCAGTTTCAAGTTTGGTATATCGGGTTTACTTTACCAAGTGGTCATGACAATAGCCGACAGAATACGAGGTTGGTCAGTTAGCCAGAGAATTAAAGGTTGAGATGTAATCAACACTTCTCACAGGTATTTTTATGCTATTCCAAGACAACGATACTTCACAGTCTAAGCAAAATCTTCAAAGTTCTTCAACGACATTCATATACAAGACCTTGATTATACCAAGTGTTCTTGATTCTTGCTTCATCTCCTCTACGGTTTGTGAAGTCAAGAGGGTTATGATTCTTTTGTGTATCAAGATTTGTGCTTATGACAAGAACTTCTTGAGTATATGGACGTACACGACAATGATGCTTCCGAGAGTTCGCAACCATCATGGGGGAAAATGTGTACATCCGGGACTTAGTTGACTTTGATGGTACCATGTCAACTTCCAGGGGGAAGTAGTGTATACTACTTCACTTAGAATGGTTTGTGAAGTATTCTGCAAACGTAAGAAGAACAGTTGTTGATTTCTCGCATGCACCCCCGAACGAATATTCACCAAGCCCTAATGACAAGAAGCAGTGGTCGTTGGTGTGGTTTGACTTCTACAAAATTCCGCTGTGCACTTTGATGACAAGTAGAAGATTGTTCAAGCTACATCAATGTTTCAGAATCTGCTCAAGATAGGGATGTTGGTTTGGGGGGAAGCTGATTCAGAAACTTCGCCAAAAAGGAGTCTATGAAGAAAGCTTTTTAAGACATGCTGCATTGATTGAGGGGAAGTTAATCCAACTCATGCGTACTATAATGGTTCATGTTCAAGTAAATACACTGAAGATCCAAGTTGGAGTACAAGTTTCAAGACCAGGAGAACTCAGAAGACATCTACAGCTTTGGAAGCGCTTTGGAAGATTTATTTGTGTTGTATTTGTACCTGATAGGAACATTGTAAGTAATTCTCTATGTCCGCATATTGGGGGAAGATTGTTAGCCCTAAAATATGGTTACTATTCCGGAATTACATTTATCATTTATAGTTGGGTTGGGTTAGTTTAGCTAGTCGATGTCAGGACTATAAATTCCCCCTTTATACTTCCATGGAGGGGTAGAAGTTCACACTTGTAAAAGTATGTGTGTGTGTGTGTTTTTCTCTTTTCTCTCAACAACACACACAACTTCCCATCTTATCTCTTTTATCTCTAATAATATGTGGTTGCGATGTATAAGCACTAGTCAAATTTATATATGTATAGTATAAATCCCGTGACAATTCTTTCCAATTTACTTCTCAAACAAGAGAAAATAAAAGGATAAAATCTCACTTAAGAAAACACAATACGTATATTTTTAACCGGGAAGTATTCTCTTCTCGGGTCGTATCCCAACGAAGTCGTGAATTGAGATTCGGGAATAATTCGGATTCGAGTCAAGAATGGATAAAGGATATTTGAATTTTGAATTACACTACGAATATAATAGCACAATTAAACTATAAAAAACAATTAAAGAATTAAAAAACGAAATTAAAATAGGAGCTTAAAACTGACAATTTAATTAAACTCCACTTTTAACCAATATTTTATACCTAAAAATCACAAATTTAAAAAGAAAATTTTAGGAAAAAGAATTAGAATTTTTTAACTATTTTTGAATTTTCTATGATTTTTAAAGAAAAATGAATTACTAAAAATAAACTTTTTCTAAAAATTATTACTAAAATTCTATTTTTATTTTTCAAAAATACTAGAATGAAAAAGAAAATTATTACAAACTTAATTGGAAAACTAAAGAAAAATGATTTTTAACTACTAAAAATGTGCAGAAATCTAATGATATGAAAATGCCCAATTTTTACTAAGTAATTGAACCTTAATTTTTCTAATTAAAACCTAAACCCTAATTTTATTAAAACTAATTCTAAAAATATAGAAACTATTTTATTAATCCTAAAAGAAAGGGTAGAAATTGCAACAAATGAAAGTAAAGGGTAGGCGGGAAAAGTAATGGAAATTTACACTATAATGAAAACAGACAACCTCTAACTATTGAAAATGTACCAAATAGACCCTACGATTTAGCTTATTTTTGGCTTATTTAAAAAATGAAAATCAGCTAAAACTTAAAACTTCAAAGTTAAACCTGAGCTTATACACTACAACTTTAACAAAAGCACATCGAACTTTTATCCACTGAATAAGCTAGAAAATTAGCTTTTTAATCTGAGTTACAGAAACTAAGGTTTTCATTTGAAATTCTAACTTTTTTAAACTTTGGCTTATTCCTAGCTTAATACTTAATGAAAATGAAAACCAAAAGAAGCTAAATGAAGCTTATTATATGTACTAGGGATTTCTAAAAAGAAATAAGCTACAAGTGAACAAGATTAACAAGGAATTTGATCTTAAAAAGTAAAGGTTGAAGCTTATTGACTGTTATTAAGCACTTTTAAATAAGCTAACTAGCTCATATTTAAATCCTAGAAACTGAAATTTTGCAAATAAGCTATTCTATGATTGTAGATGAAACCTAGATAAAAGGTTTTTTAAATGAACAACTAGAAAAGAGGAATCTAAAAGAAATAGGCAAGAAATCCAAGCTGCTGCTATACCACTTTTACAAGTTCATAAAAGCTAGTCTAAAACTGAGAAATGAAAATTAAGAGATGATTTATATAAAACTAATGGAGTTCTATTAAGGTTCTTAAAACTAAGTGCTATCTCCTAATTTCAAGAGCTAAAAAGAAGCTAGAAAATGATAAGCAACAACACTACTTACTGAGTTACTTCTAACTATGCTGATGTAATTGGTAAAATTCAAGTGCAGGCCAAAATTCTTAACTAAGAACTCATGAACTAACTCACTAATTGTATCTAAGCCTACTCTAACCTAAATTGAACACTAGAATGCTGAAAATCACTAAACTCTAAAAACACTTAAACTCTTAAACTGCCCTGGTGCTAGCAAGAGAATTTTAAGCCTTAAATCTTGAAATTCTACAAAGTAGCCTTCAAATCCTCTTTTAAACTTGTACACTTTGTCAAACTCAACTATGTAAAATGTTTTAACAGGAACATGTTGACTTTAAAGGTCAATAACACCTTAATCCAAACACTACTTAACTAATTCTGTCCAAACTATATTTCACTTAAAGTCTATTTTAGAACTAAAAATGCTAAAACCTTTTATCTACTCATTCTTAAACTAATCTAATTAAGCTATTTTAACACTAAAATCTACAGCTTATTAAAAGAAATAAGCTAGTTACTCAGCTAGCTTATTCTACTAATATGACAGAATTTTAAGAAATTAGACCTTAATAGATTCTAGCTACAACAGCTTTAAAACATTTGAATCACTAAGCTAACTAAACAAAATTAAGCAGGTTTAAGCACAAAAAGTAACACAATAAGCTACTAAAATAAGCTTCAAATGCTAAAGTAAAATATAGAGAGTGAAACCTGAAATTTATGTAATCTCAGACACTAGCCACTCTTTCTAAGTAAGTGGCTTTAAATTCTATATCCTAATGGCTCCTAGCCTCTAGACCAAGAGTCCTTATCTCATTTAGCTTCTTTGAGCTTATTCTTCCAAAAGCTTCCAATTTGAATGAATTTACTCAAGTAATTATCTTATTTGAGTTGAATGAACAAATGAAGTATCTTGACTGACATTTACACTATCTTTGACTTAAAATTGAACTTGTCACTTGTATAAGCTACAATGAGCTTATTAAGAGCTTATTGTATAAAATCGACTTATTACATGAGATTTAAGAAACATTAAGAACAATATTGATTTTTATTTCTTATAAACTGAAAATACAAGTGAGAATAGGTAGAGTACAAGTAATGTAATGCTTTAAACTTTGAATTAAACGAAATTGTTTACAAAACGTGAATAGTAAAGCTTAAAAACTGTAAATTTGAAAATTAACTACTACAAAACTAAAAATTGGAACTCTTTAACAAGTGTCCTATCCTGTCTATTTATAGGAGCTTGGAGAAGAAGAGAAGAGAATGAGGCTTCATTCTTTCTTAGCCGTTGATCACTTTTATTTGAATTTTAAGCCGTTGGATCTCTTGGATGAGGTGTTCGCACCAATGGGAGGCTGCCACGTGTGCAAAATGATGTGGAAGTTGGTAAATACGAGGTGGAGTGAGTTGGAAGAGACGGGAAAGGTGATTTAGGGAAGTTGGGTTTGTTTCGGGTTTTGGCGGGAAAAGAAGTTAGAGGGTTGTTAGAGGAAAGTATAACCCGCGTTTATGTTTGAAAGTTTAGGGTATTTGCAAAAGTAGTCCCTCTGTTTCTTTTTGACCCGTGTAGTATATAAAGAAGTTTGAGAATTTACATTTCCGGCCCTTGTAGTTCTTGAAACAGGAAATGGGCTTTTGTATTGGGCTTTTGTTGGGCTTTTGTTGTCCAAATGATGTAGAAAGGCCCAAAGGGTAATTTAGTAATTTTGCATCTTCTTCAAAGGGTATAATGGACATTTCTGACTTTTTCCTTGTGTCGGGCTGATCCGGCTTTTGAAATTGGCTTCAAATCTTTCTCTTGATCACTTGTGTCTTTATTTCTTGTCGGTTTTTGCTTGTTTTTGTTCTTTTTGACTTTGATATCCTTTCCTGCACATTATGACACAAAAGCACACATATTTCCATCTTTTGGAATATTTTTTAGCTTTTATTGGTGAAATCCTGGGTATTTTTTATATACAATTTAACACTTATCAATATGGCTACACATCTTTTCCATTTTACCATACCTCCGGATCCGTTGTTATAAGGGTGAATCTAATGTTATCAAGGGTCTTCGGCCCATTTGAATTTGGCTTATTGGATTCAGTTTACGTTGAACTTTTATATGAACATTAAGTATTAAGCCTTAATGTACCTATTGATATTGGGCTTTTGTTTTGGGTTGGACTTGTATACATGAATATTGGACTTTGGGCTTTATGAACCTTGTTTAATTATGAGGCTAAACTTAAAACCTTAATTGGCCATAAGGCCCAATGACTAGCAAGTAGACTTTGGACTCAAATTCAATGGACGATCAAGATCAAATTGATTGAAAGGTGGTTATAGATTAAGGGCCAGGATTAAACTGGAGGAGCGTCTTATGAACCTAGAAGCTTCACTCTTCGCCTATAAAAGGAGCTTCTCACACACATTTGGATCATCTAGGGTAGTAGTGTAGAATTAATTTAGCTTATGAATTGTTTTTAGCTTATTGTATTTCAAATTAGTGTAACTTTCTTTTTATAAGCTTGTATTCAATTTAAATCATTAATAAAAGTGTAGTTTACCCCCCCTCCATATTGTTCCATTGCAATTCAGATTTTCTTTAATTCATAATGTTTGAATAAGGCTCTCTATACCTCAAATAAGCTCAATAAAGTCATTCACTGAAACTAATAAGCTAGCTATATACTCAGTTAAGTTCTCAAAGCTTAACTGAGCTTATTGTTACTCAAAATCTACTTCCAAATGTACCACAACTTATATTGGAAGGGAAGCCAGATTTGGAAGGGCTTCCAAGACCTTACTAGCTTATCTCTGATAAGCTAAAGCTTTGTAGATCAGCTCTTGGAGCAAAAATATAGGCCTTGTTTATGCAAAGGCTTTTGTAAGTCCTCATTTTACATTCTATAGCTTAAATTTGCAATTTAGCTTTTTATTTCTTATTGTCTGCTTATAATTGTTTAGAATAGCTTAATATTGCTTATTATAGTTGTTAGATGCTTATCTAGTTCAATTATCAGTATAAATCTTAGTTTGAAAGGTTTTGTTAAAAAACAGTTGAAAAATCCAAAAATAGTAGCATTAGTTAAAAGCTTATTGTTTCTTCTTATTTGATTGTGAAAATATGCTTAATAGGTTTTTGATAAGCTGTTTACTATCTGGTATTGCTATTTTGAGCCTTAACTCTTAGTTTTATAAGCTGAATATGGATTTAAGCAATTTAAAGGGGTGTTTGGTTCAAGACAGCACTAACTCAAGTTAGTGCTGTCAAAGGCCATTTGGTTCTTAAAATTGAATCTAAATTTCATATTTAGGTTTATAAGGTCTGGATTTAAAGTTTTTATTAGGTAAAATCAAGTTTTAATAGGCTATTGAGTTGATTACTTGTATCTGAGGTCAATACCTCAGATTCATAAGCATCTTGAGCTTTATTTTGTTCTAGCTGGTTTTGTTAATCAATTTGCCTTTGATTTGTTGTTTAAAAGGTGTAGAAACTAGGTCCTTAAGCCTGCATTGTTTGTTTTGAGTTTTGATTATAAAAAGTGTTAGCCTTAAAATATGGTGACAAACACGGAATTACATTAGTTCATTTATAGCGTGACACGTAGGGACTAATAATGACTAGTTACAATAGTTAAGTGTCACTAGGACTATAAATACCCCCTCTGTACTTCATTGAGGGTGATGCCGCCACTTTATAAAATGTGGTGTGTGTGATGGTGTTTTCTCTCTACACACACACTACTCCCATCTTCTCATTTATTCTCTAATAATATGGCTACACATTATTTCACTTTACCAAACTCTAATAGTTTTTAAACCTTGTTTCTTCTATGTCACTTTATTTCTACAATGGCATCAAAGCTGCAGGGTATCTTATCGTGTGTTTGTTTGTCACGGTTTACTGTCATCACTGTTTACTGTCAATTCCCCCCACTATGTCATGTACAGTTCGTTCACTGTTCATGTCACTAATATGTTACTGTTCATCGTGTTGATGTTATAACCTCTGTTAGCTGCTATTCATCTATTTTTTGTGTGCTTAAAAGACAATATTGATGAAACAAATCTGGGTTTTATATAGGTTTCTTGGTTGCGTTTTGACCAAACTAACAAAACACATATCTGGTTTTCAAGAAAAAGTACAAAAGTACAACTGTGACAGGTTGCGATTTGGGTCTTGCGTTTTGCTTCAAGCTGCGTTTTGCTATTGAGATTTGCTATTGCGTTTTGCTTGTTGAAGACCCTTTATATTGCAAATCTAAACGTTATGTTGTCTAATTTTCCACAAATCTTGCGTTTTGTCTTTGCGACTTGCCTTGCGATTTGTCTTAAGATTCAAGCTTGCGTTTTATCCTAACCCAAACCAAGTCAACTCGGTTCTTACCGAGTTGACCGGGTTCATCTCAAAGAGTTTGGTCCTATAAAACTCAAACAGAAAAGGACAGAAATGACTCGACAATATTACAACAACAACAACATAAACAACATCACCAAACATCCACAGCCTCAACATCATTACACAAATCCAACAATCTAATCCAACAAATGCCATCGTCACATTATCAAAAACTCCAATCCATATCATACAACTTCTCTTTGACTCGAAACAATGAAATAACAAGATCTCAGTTTCTTTCATTCGTATGTTATATTAATTCCATGACCTTAAAAGATCCATTACACGAATGAAATAATCATCATCGATCTGTGGAGGATGAAAAACCCTCAATCAATATACGAAAATAAAGAAATGATTTATAACAACAATGTTATAATCATCTCTTTGTTTCGATTCAAGACACAATCAAACAAGAAATCAAAACCTACCCGAGACCCTTAACTTGGATCTTGAAGCCGTGGAGTGAAAGAAACCATGGAGTATGCTCGCATTTATTTAAAGGATGAATTTGCTTGTTTGGTATTCGATTTATGCTATGATTGATAAGGGTTCACTAAGATTCGTTTGTCTTGATAAGTAGTTAGGATATGGATTAAGGAATAATTGAGTTTAAAAGAAGATAGGAGATATACGGTTGGGGTGTTTGTTTGATTTCGGTAGAAGCAAGGGTGGAGGAGATCTACCAGATGATGATGGGAGGCGATGGAAAAATGATTAGGGTTAGGGTTATGTACTTAAGTGTGAGAGAGTTTAGGGATTGAATAACTTTTTATCCCCAACTTTATCTATGCATCGGTTACAATTTGGTATGGACATGGATTGGTATTAACAATTGAAGCTAGGCCCGTAACATTTGAAGTTATAATGGATTTAGGTTATAATTTTTTTAGATGTGGGCCTGATATGGCAGATATGTTGGATTTTCGGTTTAAAGACAAACTGGGCCGAATATTTATGTAATTAAGAATAGGGGCTGGCAGTTAACCGAAAATGGACCGGGCTGTGAATACTATTATTGGATTAGCCCGGGTATGATGGATTGAGCCGAGAATAAAAAACATTTTCACGACAAGTTTAATTAGACAAATGTAGATCTGTTGACGACATTCAAACACAACATTTGTCTAGTTTAACTACATTCTTGAACAAACAAACAACAAACACGATACATAACGCTAAAACGATCTGAAAAAGATTCAATAAATGACAAACGGCTAAAGATTCGGGTTACGATGACAAGTGTTCACGAAGTTGATTTGGTATCCCTTATTTGAGATTGAAGTGGGTTTCACGAAGGCGTCTACTTATTTCATCATCGAGACTTCCTTCTATTTGCTACCCCTTTTCTTTAAACCCAATCTATCGATTGATGACTTGCTTGACCGTATACAGCTTATGATTAAGACTTGAATTATCTAGTTACCAGCAGTCAGGGGTGGTTGGTTGCAGACCTGGATAACTATCACTTAAAGGAGTTACGTTGTAGTACTCAGTGTCACACGCAAAAAGTCGATGCTCATAATTTTCAAGAGTGTTGTTACTTCTTAACTATTTCCGGTGGGTGGTTGTAAAACCGGTTTTCCCAAGATTGATGGTTTTGCAAACTTAGTATCCATGCTATTTCCTTTTAACTTTCGTAATTCGTTTTTCAATGCTACATTCACAAAAACCTTTTCCTGAATTTGAGCCTTTAAATCAGCATTTTCAACAGTCTTACTTTTTATTTGAGCGATCAGTGAGTCATTATGGTCTTTTGTCTGAACTCGTGTCTTTTTGATAGAATCATAAAGATCTTTATAAGTCTGTTTCAAATGCTTATTTTCCTTATGCAACTTCTCATTCTCTGTAAGTAATTCAGCAACAGTATGTTCCAAGTCGATATTGATTGTTTCAAGTACCTCAATTTCCTTTTTAATCTTGGCTTTATTACTTGTTTCATTCAAAATTTGACCATGTTTCCCGTCTTTTAAAGCTTGATTTTGATATTTAAGTTCCATGTTAACACAATGTGCTTCCATTCTTAAAAAATCTTTTTGAAGTTGGGCAATAGTCTTTTTGAGAGAAATATTTTTAGATTTGAGAAATTGATTTGAAATTTTAGTTGTCATGTTATCAAATGATGGATCAAGCAAAGGACATGAAACTTGACATTTTATAGCATTCTGGTCAATTTCTCATCCCCTATGACTCATATCTGTTGAACCAGGAGTGGTATTTCTATCAACCTTTTCCAACAAATATGTGTCATAAATGGATTTAGATTGCTCAGAATGTTATTGTTCATTAGCAAGTATATTATGTTCAGCAGACAGTTATACCTCATCCATTGGCTATTTGTCATTCACTGAGTTGATATCTGCATCCTCAGCATGTGTATCATTCCCGGATCTGCTTCTTGAAACATGTGTTTCTGATTCTATCTCATTGATTTCCGTAACAATCAAACCAACATTTAATGCTTTACTTGAGTCAACCTTTCCCTCTTTTGACTGCATCATTTTGTCATTCATCCTTCTGTCATACTCTCGTTTATGCTTTGCTCTTTCCTGAATTGACTCCTGAAGAGATTCCATGTGCTGGAACAGTGTATCACGGAATTATCAAACCTCGGTTCGAGTGTATGCTAGAAAGTACTTGCGTATCATTAGACCCTCATCATCATCAAAATAGTATCAAAAATTGATGAACATCTGAAACTGTGTCTTGAGTACTCTAAAAGCATTCATGGATCCAGTTTCTTGAAATTCTTCTTTGTCAAGATACTTTTCTAGTTGATCCAAGTTTAGCAACATTGAACATGTGAAAGTCTAAACATCTTGATCATAGAGTGCCGTAAATGCTCGTTTGAATCCTCCCTCGATGGAAGTTCCTTTTAAGTCGTTGTTTGAAAGAGCCGTGAGGTGTGAATGTAGAAGTTGAAATGATACCATGCAACTGTCCTTTGATTTGTCTTGCATTTGTTGCAACTGATGCATCTCTCTCTCTTTAGAATTTGAATTCAAAGGTTCCATTGAAATTCGATGTGTGAAATTTAAGGATCTTAAGTAGATTAAGTGATTTTGGTGTGGTTTTGACGAAACAATTAACGATCACGGGATTTTACAAATCTATGATTAAAACCGAGAAAAGAATCGTATCTTTCGCGGGATTTTACAAAATCAAGAAACCGTAAAACAATGATTAATTGTTGTTGAAATCGTTGTTGTTGTAGAAGAATTTGAGCTTTTGTTAACGATTGGTGAGGGAAAAGGACTAACTGTGAAAACTATTATTAAACTAAAGGTTTAAATAAACTATTTGAAAAAAACAAAGACTAGAAATAGAAAGAATTTGAAAAAGAAAGGTAAAAAATGAAAAAAGTTTTAAATCTAAAAACTAATATTAAAAAGAATTAAAAGTAAATGGTTATATTTAAGTTTGCATTAAAAACAATGGGTTAATAGTAAACAAGTAAATCTCTAAAGGTTATAAATGAGAATTGTTTCGAAATTGAGGGGCTGAATTTGTAAATTTCAAATTATAGTAATAGTTCCCTCCTGGTTTTCTTTTCTTCTTCGTTTGAAAATTTATAAAATGTTAACGAGTGAAAATCTTGTCTCGCGGAGTGGTACGGTTAACGTCGTTAACAAGTGAATATATCACGATGATCGTAAAAGGATCACGATCACGATGGTATGAGTTAGAATACCCGTAACACAGTACACGATCAGAAATGAGAGAGTAGTTATAAGTCCCGTAGTTAACCGTCACTCAAAACCGTAAATCCCAAAATGACTTAAAACGTGAGATTTTGTTTCCGTAAACTTGTTAAATCGGTTCCTAATGCTTGTGAGTAGTTTGGTTCACACTTGAAAAGAAGTTGTTTGGTTCAAACATGGAAACTGGTTGTTCGGTTCTAACATAGAAAAGAAGTTGTTCGGTTCTAACTTGAAAAGAAGTTGTTCGGTTCTAACATGGAAAAGAAGTTGTTCGGTTTTCAAATGGAACAAGTTGTTTGGTTGACAAAATGAAACAAGTTGTTCGGTTGACAAATAAAACGAGTTGTTCGGTTGACAAATGAAACGAGTTGTTCGGTTGACAAATGAAACGAGTTGTTCGGTTGACAAATGAAACGAGGTGTTTGGTTGACAAATGAAACAAGTTATTCGGTTGATACTTGATACAAGTTGTTCGGTTTGACAGTATATCAAACACCTTGAACACGTCTTCTTCTTCTCCTCTTTTCAGCCAAGTTTGTCTTTGTTTCATCCCACAAACCATGTAGACCACAATAAGATAACCAAACCAAAAAATATAAGCTTGTTTTAACCACAATAAGCTCGAAATAAGCTGTTTACACTGGAAATAAGCCTCGAAAATAAGCTAAAACAAGGACTTAACAATAAGCTAAAGAAAAACTTAAAAACTAGAGAAAAAGTCCGTAACTTGTAAGCACTCAATAAGCTATGAGTAAGTAAGAACAAAAATAAATTTTATAACTAAAAAACGTTGAGAGGAACGAAAAAAATTTAGCCCATATGAAAATTGAGAACTGTTTTGAAGCCCAACAATAAATAATACACGAAAAAGATAGCTTTGGCACAACAGTTGACAAGGAGTAAAAAAAATGAAACTGAATAAGCCGAGTGAAAAGAAAGAAAAAAATACTTAAGCCATAATAAGCCGAATCCAATAAGCTCAAATAATTCACCACAACGAAACACTAAAGGAACCAAGATAGAACCATGGCGTCTGATACCAATTGTAGAAAACTCATTTCACATAAAAGATGAACTAGAGAGAGAAAGGTGAAAGAGAAAGTAAAAAGGGAAAATAAAAAGGTTGATTGAACTATGTGTAAATTACAAAGAGAACCAACACCCTCTCCATGTGTGGAGAGGGTATTTATACTTAGTAAGTGGATGGTTGGGCCTTGGCTTGCATGGGCCTTGGACTAACTAGCCCACTAAGTTTCCAAATATTGCTATACGAGTCATCTACCGATATCTATGAAGTGACAGAGACTTTTCTAGGAATTTTGTATTCCTAACACCAGCTATTAAAGCTTCGTACTCGGCTTCATTGTTGGTTGTATCAAACCTAAATCTCAGAGCGTAAGTGAATTATGTTACTTTTAAGTTTGTACGTATCATGCCAGCTCTAGAACCATCTGTGAAGGATGATCCGTCTGTAAATAATATCCACGGGTCCGGAAGTTCTTCCTCAGCTTCTGTGGTCGTGACTAGGGAGTCATCTTCCGGACGTTCCACTATGAAGTCTGCCAAGATTTATCCTTTTACTGATGTTCCTGGCCTATATTGTATGTCATATTCCCCCAGCTCAATACTCCATTTTTGCAGTCTTCCTGTGATTTCTGGTTTAGACAACACTTGCTTGATTGGATGGTCCGTGATGACAATGATTATATGTGCCTGGAAGTATCTTTTTAGCTGTTTGATTGCATGCACTAAAGCTAGTGCTAATTTTTCCAGCGATGTGTAATTTATTTCTAGACCTTACAGGGCGCGGCTAACAAAGTAGACTAGCATTTGCTTCGCCTCCCTTTTTGGTCATTAATACTGCGCTTACGGTTTCGCATGCAGCCGCAAGGTACACAATCAGTTCCTCTTTTTCCATAGGTGCGATTAGTGTTGGCAGCTCTGCTATTAGCTTTTTCATTTGTTTGAATGCAGCTTCAGCTTCCACAGTCCATTGGAAATCACTTTTCTTCGTGCATTTCTTTAAAGCTTTGAAAAATGGCAGTGACTTTTTTGCTAACTTGGATAGGAATCTGTTTAGGCTTGCTAATTTTCCATTCAGCTTTTGTACATCTTTTAGACATTTTAGGGATGGCAGGCTTAAAACGGCTTCCACCTTATCTGGACACACTTTTATCCCTTTGCTGTTTACCTTGTATCCCAAGAACATGCCTTCTTCCACCTTGAAGGTGCATTTTTTAAGATTCAGCTTCATGTTTATCTCTTGTAGAGTCTTGAACGTTTCTTCGATATCCCTCATTATCTCTTGTTCCGTGCGGCTCTTGATCACTAGATCGTCCACATATACTTCCAAATTCCTACCAAATTGCTTTTGGAATGCTTTGTCTACCAATCATTGATAAGTTGCTCCAGCATTCTTCAGACCAAAAGGCATTTTTGAGTAACAAAATATCCCTTAGCTAGTTTTGAACGCCGTTTTTCCTCATCTTCCTTTGCCATTTTTATCTGGTAATATCCTTTGTACGCATCTAGGAAGCACTTGAAGGGGTATCCGCAGAGAGATTCTACCTTCCATTCTATTTTTGGGAGTGGATAGCCATCTTTAGGGCATGCCTTGTTCAGGTCTTTGAAGTCCACACACATCGTCTAGCTGTCGTCATGCTTCTTTACTATTACAGGATTTGATAACCAACTGTGGTAATGGACTTCCTTTATTATTTCAGCGTTTACAAGTTTTGCTACTTCTTCTTGTATTGCCTTGTTCCTTTCCGGTGCTTGGCTTCTTTTCTTTTGTTTGACTGGAAGGCATCCTTCTCGGACGTTCAAGCGACGCTCCGCTAGGTGACGCGGAACCCCTGTCATGTCCTCAGGTTTCCATGCAAATATGTCCAGGTTGCGCCTGAGTAATCCGCACAACGCCTTCCGTCCTTCCTCTGTTAGGGTGGAGCCTATTGCAATTGTTTGCTCCGGGTATTCCGGATGAATTGCTACTCTGATCCTCTCTTTTACAGCTTGGGTGATGGAGGAAGGTTGTGCTTCCGGTCTGAAGACCATCGTGCATTCAAGTGGGATTATCCTATTGCTCCGTAGAGTGAGTATTCCTCCTGGAACTAGGAATTTTAACATTCCATGAGCTGTTGACGGGACTGCTTGAATTTTCCTCACCCTGGCCTTCCTATGATCCCATTGTACGGAGATGGTGATATCACCACCATAAAATTCATCCATGTAGAGGTTGAATGCTCTGCATCCCCTATTTTTACTAGCAGCAATATTTGTCCCATTGGCCATATGTCCGCTGAAACCAATGAGGGGTGCGGTAGCTGGAACCATTGGAATTTTTACTTCCGGACGGAGCCCATTGAAGCAATGTTCGTATATTATTTCTGAAGTTGATCCTCCATCCACATATATGCGATGTATGAAGTGACATCCTATCTCTGCCTCAATAATCATTGGGCCTTCCGTTCCGTCCTCATCCCCTAAGGGTGGGAACAAACTTTTCGGATTGGGGCAGAAGCTTTGTGTGATCCTTTGTCTGGCCACCCTCTGCCATGGTTGAACCGTCAAGATTGCCAGAGGCTTATCCTTTTTGGATGTTTCTCCCTTCTTTGCTGCTTTTGGCTGATCTTTTCTACTGCCTTGTTTTAGCTCTTTGATCACATGCGATAGCTTTCCAGCCTTGATTAATTCTTCAATTTGTCTTCTCATATGCATGCACTCATCAGTGTTGTGTCCCACTTCCTCGTGGAACACACAAAACTTGTTGTTATTTATTTTTTCAACAAGTGTTGTCATTGGTGGCGGAGTTTTAAATTTGCCTTTATCTAAAGCCAAAATTTCCTTTGGGGATTTTGTGAGGAGTGTGAACTCGTCATGTCTCCACTTTTGTTGGGAATTATACTTTGAGTTAATTATGACAAAACATATTAAAGGTGGAGGACCTACAAGACAAAGTTAGAATAACATTAATGTTGATTGAAGATTAGTCAAATAGTATTTAATGCTGATTTATAGTTTTCTAATTTTATTTTGATCTTATCTTGTCTTGTAAACCCTAACCCCTCTATTATATAAAGAGGGGAAGGCGTCTAGTATTGGGATCGATTCATAGATAGTCTCTCCAATGAGAGTCTAAACGCATAGAAAGCGTGTGTAGTAGTTAGTAGTTAGTTTCTTTATCATGTTTGAATAAAGAAAACCTTATTAGTAACATGATTGTGTTCTTTATATTCCGCTGCGTGTTACAATCATTGTTATCATACCCTAGATGAGTCCTAATAACGATCTATGGAGTCATTATAGGATTCCACAATTGGTATCAGAGCCTCGTGGCTCTCAATCTAAGGTTTATAAGGTTTTTATCAAAAAATTTAGCTTATGATTCCTGCTGGTAGTTTATGGTTCCTGCTAGTAGGCTTTATGGTTCCTACTGGTCTGCTTACGATTTCTTCTGCTAGCATCGTCCGATATGGGACAACAGACGTGTTTGGATTTTGAACAATGATGATGTATATAGTTCGTTTTGAAGATTCAGTTCATGATATGATTCTTGATTGGTTGTTGCACGCTCTTTTACAGATTTGGTTAGAGTATGATACGATACAGTTCATGATATGATTTTTCACACATGACTGGTTTCTCGTTGATGCAACAGAGCTCACTGTAATGGTGGCCGTTGGCATGAACATAAATAAATTTACAAAATTTATTTGTCGACATGTTGCTATTTGTTGTCTACAAGAATTATGCATGATTCAAAGACGTTTAATAATGTCTTCTACGCACTGAAGGAAGATTTGATCTATGCTACTGAGTTCGAGATTCAAGAGATGGTTAGTATACTTTTAAAGGGAAGATTATTGTTCATATATTTACCATCTACATGTACTCCTATTTGATTATGACAAAAAGGGGAAGAGTGCATGGATTCAGGGGAAGTTCTTTATCTATATTAGCTTCAGGGGAAGCTTGTGCTTATTGGTTTTGTCATTATCAACTAGGGGAAGATTGTTGGGAATTATACTTTGAGTTGATTATGACAAAACATATTAAAGGTGGAGGACCTACAAGACAAAGTTGGAATAACATTAATGCTGATTGAAGATTAGTCAAACAGTATTTAATGCTCAGCTAAAAGATAAAGATCAACATTAATGCTGATTGAAGATTAGTCAAATAGTATTTAATGCTGATTTATAGTTTCCTAATTTTATTTTGATCTTATCTTGTCTTGTAAACCCTAACCCCTCTAGTATATAAAGAGGGGAAGGCGTCTAGTATTGGAATCGATTCATAGATAGTCTCTCCAATGAGAGTCTAAACGCATAGAAAGCGTGTGTAGTAGTTAGTAGTTAGTTTCTTTATTAATGTTTAATAAAGAAAACCTTATTAGTAATGTTGATTGTATTCTTATTTCATATTCCGCTGTGCTTAATCAATCAATGTTATTCATACCCTAGTTGAGTCCAGATTCTTGGATTTCACAATAAGATTCATGATGTGCAGCTTATTATTGTGATGACATGTTTTAGCATTGTTTCTTCATGCAGATTGTTTTGTAATATCAAATAGGGGAAGATTGTTGGGAATTACAGATTTGATGATTACAAAACCCACAAGCAGAAATGAAGAAAGAAGAAACAATGAGGACCTAATATGTAATAGTTAGTTAGCTTTATTCTTAAGCTAGGGTTTCTTGTAACCTCCCTCTATTATATAAAGAGGGTAGGCGTCTAGGTTACAATCCATCCATTCATAGCAGACTTCTCCAATGAGAGTCTAAGAAACGCATAGAGCGTGTGTAGTGTAGTAGTAGTAGTTAGTTCTTTATTGTGTTTAATAAAGAAAACCTTATTAGTAACATGATTGTGTTCTTTATATTCCGCTGCGTGTTACAATCATTGTTATCATACCCTAGATGAGTCCTAATAACGATCTATGGAGTCATTATAGGATTCCACAGTTGGTATCAGAGCCTCGTGGCTCTTGATCTAGGGTTGATAAGGTTTTCATGTAAAATTATTTTTCTGTTATTTTTAATAAAAAGGCGTATTGGGCAATTAGGGTTTTTATGCAAACCCTAATTTGTTTAAAGGCAGCAGCAGTAATGACACATGAAGGCTTCTAAATTGATGATCTGATCTGTGACGTGATCATGATGGTATTTATGCTTCATTCTTGTTCGAAACGCAGGATCCATGAATTAGCGACAACTTTGCTACAGAAAAGGTGTCGCTGATGGATATGGGACAGATCTATGACAGTTTTGCAACAGCTATGTGACTGATTAGCGACAGAACAGTGACAAATCATGTGTCGCTAAAGCATATGGGAGGAAGGAGATGCTGTTTTGTGACAGATTTTGCGACGATTTTGTGACACTTTTAAGGCGTCGTCTGGATACTTAAAAAAAAAGGTATCTGTACGAGTTATATGTTTGTTTCTGCTGTTTTAGTTTATCTACTTTATGGGTCTGCTGGTGTACGTGTGGTAACAGCAGCATGTGGTCGTAGTTACAAAGAAAGCAGCAGGTCTGAAGCAGCAGATATTGTTTGGTTTGAAACCTTCTGATGTCGTGATGTATGTTTCACAAAGATCATCACGAAATTAACAGCAGCAGGTTTAAATCATAACAGCAGGTTTAAAAGAAAAGTCGCAACAGGTTGTTAAAGGATGTGTGTGTAGGTGTGAATGATGGCTGCGTCTGTGTGTATATGGTTGGATCTGCTAGTCATATGGTATGTACATGGGCCTGCGTGATTATTGGCAGATTGGTTATGAATTCACAGATTTGGAAGCAGTTATGATGATAAGTCGTGGTTTAGGAAAGGATATATTTTAATATAAATCCCTGATTGTTAGGGATTGTATATTTTCCCAAAATTACTTCCTGACTTTATGGAGTGATATTGGACTTTACCTAATTTGTAGGGATTTTATTTCCCTGATTGAATCGTAGTGTGTAACTGGTATGTGGGTATGTGGTTTGACCTTGACATTGTACGAGATTTATGGAAAGTCAATATCATGGAGTAATGATGGTATGTTCGTAGGCTGGTGTTAATTACCTCTCAAGATGGGCTTGTATTTGGGCAGAATATAATGTGAACTGGATATGAATGTTGGGCTGAATCTGAGTACATGTAAGCGTATTTATTTGTTCTGGTCACTTGGTTATTGCTGGTTTCATTATGTTCTTGCTGTTTGTTGGTCTCGGTTTCTGCTGGTTGCTATAAGTTTCTACTGGTCACTTAAATCGGTTCCTCCTGGTGCTTATACGGTTCCGACTGGTCACTTAAATCCATTCCTCTTGAAATGATGCTTGTCCTCAAGCATCTAAAGAGAACCGAGTGAAACTCTTCATCAAGTCTTTAATCCACTCCCATGTAGCACCAAGAGTAGTAAACCAGTTGCCCATTGAACAAGAACAAGCACAAGCACATACACAAGTTTATAATCAGATCAAGCATCTTTACATACACAAAAAGCACTCATCTCAGTAACTTCATGTTAGATGTTTGACTTTTGTCCTAAGGGTATTTTGGTAATTTTGGTACCAAGGGTATTATGGTCATTTTTGATAGTATCTTAATTAGTAAGTTTCTTTAGACTTAAGTATTGTATATGTCGGTTGTTTGACATATATATCTACATCTCATAGTTTCCTTTGTATCATCAGACTTTGAAAATAATAGAAATAAGCTTGTTTTGCTCCCACTGTCTGATCTATGTTTTCTATCTTGTTTCTGTTCTGAATTAAAGCTGCTGCTATTATGATATTTGTCGCTGGTCTTTGGATTATCCATATCTAATCCTAACAAATTGGTATCAGAGCGGGTTCGATCGATTTGAAGCAAGCTAAAATTTGTTTTGGGTTTATGATTGACATTAGTTTCTGGTTGATTTCAAGATTCAGTATCTTGATATGGTTTGAATTTGATTGTGTTTGGTGGTTGCTGTCGATCAACTTGGAATCAAAATCAGGTTTGTTGTTTTTGGGTTTTCCTTTGTTCATCATTTGTTGCTTCTTGCTTGTTAGATTGAAGGGGTTTGTTGATTTGGGAGATAACATAATTAGAATTTGTTGTGGGAGGTTTGTTTTAGTTCATTAGTAAAACCCCATTAGAAAACCCGTTTGAATAGCTATGTCTTCTTGAACATCATCATCTGTTAGTGTTGTTGAGAAGTTCAATGGAAAAAGTAATTTTAGTCGAAGGCTCGTGGCTTCATGGTTTTTTGGTGTTCGTTTAAGTTTTGCTTCTGATGGGATATATTTTGTTCGAAGTCTGCGCCTCTATGTTTTGCATCAGATTCTGACATAATTAGTTTTGGGCCTTTTGGTAATTTGTTTTGGTGGAGAGTGGGCTTGCATTTGAATTTTAGATTTAAGGTTTGCCACACGTTATTTTAATGGAATTGGTAAGAATTGTTTTGGAAACTGGTTATCGTAGGTTTGAAGGCTCCTACGATTTGGTCAGTAAGATTCGTCTACTTTCAATTTGTTTTGCTTTGGTATTTGCTTTGGAATTTGTTCGTATTTGGACTGTAATTCTTATTGTATAAGTGGGTCGTTAGAATTTGAATTTAGTATTTGGAATTTGAAATTTGAAGATCAATTTTGGTGTTTGAAGACTTGGTAATAATCTGGTCGTTTGGAATTTGTTTGATCGTTTAGAATTTGTTAGTTTGAAAATTTAGGATCTTCGTTTGTCGGGCTTTTGAAATTGGTTGCCCGAATTTGATTGTCTTTGTTGAAGATCGTTCGAGCCGTCATTTTGTTTGTTTAACCGAGTTTGATTTGTCGGTTAACATTTGATTGTTCGTTTTTGAAGTCATCGACGTTTGTTTTGGATCGAATTTGTTTGGGATTGCTTTTGAGAATTGATCGTTCGTTTTGAATTAGGCTAGTATCTATAGCGTTTGGAATTGGAATTTTTGAATTTGATTTGAAACTTTTGACGTTACTTAGGAGCTAAAGTCAAGGTGGAGATTGTTAGATGTTTGACTTTAGTCCTAAGGGTATTTTGGTAATTTTGGTACCATGGGTATTATGGTCATTTTGATAGTATCTTAATTAGTAAGTTTCTTTAGACTTAAGTATTGTATATGTCGGTAGTTTGACATATATATCTACATCTCATAGTATCCTTTGTATCATCAGACTTTGAAAATAATAGAAATAAGCTTGTTTTGCTCCCACTGTCTGATCTATGTTTTCTATCTTGTTTCTGTTCTGAATTAAAGTTGTTGCTATTCTGATATTTGTCGCTGGTCTTTGGATTATCCCTATCTAATCCTAACACTTCGCCTTTCCATTTCCTTAATTTAGACACATAGAACACGGATATAATTTTTAGCAATTTCCAGTAACTCCACTTAACCATCGCTTGAAATGGACCATAGACTTTGGCAGAAGACTTTGCCTCACACTAATTTGCATGTATGGCTGCAACTTTAGGTCGACCCAATCACCCACATCATACTTAATGTCTAACCAGTAAAACTTTCTTTCGACCACCTTTTTAGCATATCTAACGCATATATTCAATTTAGTCTGCTGGTAGATCAGTTGTCGAGAATAGTCGAGCTACTGAATGAATTAGTGTACATATCTTCATTCCAACAGAACTATACACACGAATTTTTTTCGCTTTGGCCATTTCCACATGTCAAATTCCCGATTTCTAAGCTTAAGTTTGGATTGTGTGCCACCTATTTTCTTTCTTGTAGCCGATTTTCACATATCAGACCTTACATAACCAAAACTTACTCCATACTTCAAGAATTTAGAATGGCCAAACAAAGACTTTACATCTAAATGTCCTAGTTTTCCTTTAAGCACATCACATTGTGTATCAAATTCTAAGTCACATGTCACTTCATTCCTTCTTGACACCGCTGATCCAATCCAATCCTTGCTTGATTTAAAAGGCTTACCCATCTTGACCATGTTGTGCTTTGATGTCTACATTTGGACAACATTTACACATTTTTGAAAGTCGCCTTGAACAAAAAGTTCATTGCTTTTTTCATCTATTTGGTCCAGGCACCATGAACTGTTTTTATTTCCCTAGTTAGTTCTCACTTTCAGCCAAAATTTCATTTTCAGAACCCTTTCTTAAGACTTATTAATATCAGTGAAACCGATGCCACTTATCTGTGAGTCTCAGGAACGTTTCTTCCATGTTCCTTAAGTAAGGACCTAACATTGCTTCTGAAAAGAATTCCCTTTCTTTTCCATTCACATCATTTACAGATTCATCATCATCACCATCATCCGTAACCACACAATTTGAATTCCATTATTACAATCATACCATCATCAGGAGAAATCAATTTACTTAAATCCCTTCTTTTCATGTGCTTCTTGAACTCACTCTGATCCATTTGATCTTGGGCTTCAAAGATGTTGTCTCCTTAATTTTCTTTAATCATTTTAGCAGAGGCGATAGACTTTTCAACAATTGTTGTTGTTACCATTAAACCAACAAAGCTACTGCAATTTCTTTCCCTAAATCATTATTGCATTTTTCCTTCCAACTAGGTGTCAAAAACTTATACACATCATTAGTTGATTGAAACAATGAAGGAAACACTTGGTGGAGGTTTGAAGTACTCATCAAACATCGGTTGAAACATAATATTCAAATCCTTCTTAGATGGTGGATTACTAGATGTTGAAGGAGCACTATTTGGTACGACTCCTGAATTGATTTGTCTAGAAGTCAATGACTGAAGTTCGGGTCTTGAACCGTGTTATTCAGAAGTCATTTGGATAAGTTCATCAAATTGTACGTGAATTTTTTCCATTATCAGCCGAGTTCTGTTGTTGTAGATCCGGTAATCCTTTTTGGATGGTGAGTAACCAATGAAGATTCTAATATTTGCTTTTGGCTTCAGTTTATCAAGATCCTCACTGTCGTTTGTTGGATAAACAATGCACCAAAAACGTGAAGGAACTTGAGATCTGGTTTACGATCTCTGAGCAATTCATATGGGGTCTTGTTGTATCGGGTATGGATAAGGGATCTGTTTTGAGTATAGAAAGTGGTGGCAACAGCTTCTGCCCAAAGAAATAACAGAGATTTGGAAAAGATGAGCATAGTGCGAGCAGCCGTTGCTTGTAGACTTGAGCTTGTTTCAAAAACTTGATTATCACTTTTAGAGTCTCGTCTTTTGTTATCAAAAGCTTCACCCACGTAAACCGAGAATAATCATCGACGATTACCAAGATATTTTTTTTCCATTTATGCTTTCTACGCGCATTGGCCCACACAAATCCATGTGCAACATCTGAAGCTTATAATTCATACTTGCTTCAGGTTTGGGTTTGTGAGATTCTTTCTTGCTTTTACCCATTTGACACGCTGAACACAAGTGATCTTTGTTAGCCTTAAAATAATTTAAGTCAAATAAGAATGTAGTCGGTCATCTTAGTCAATATTAGTCTTTATTTGTAATAGGCTAGTCGGGTAATACGGGCATGAATTTTAAGCTAATATTGTCCATGTTTCGGGCCAAAGCCCAACAACTAGCCAAGCCCGACCCATGTAAAAGCCCATACGCCACTTGTAAGGGTATGGCAAGTATAAATACCCCTCTCCTCATGTGAGAGGGTGTTGGTCTCATAATTTTCACATAGTGAATTGATTCCACTCTTCTCTTTCTCTCTCTATTTTCTCTCTTCTTTCCCTCTCTACTTTTTTTCACTTTCTCTCTAAATTTCTTACACTTTCTTGTTATGAAATGGGTTAAATATTTGGGATAACATGTGGTATCATGAGCCTCGGGTAGATTTGATTTGTGTTTTCGTGTTTTAAAATTTGTTTTGTTTCGTTATAAAGGGGTGTTTGGATCGGTTAGTTTTTGAAGAAAAAACATCAAAAAACATCCTTTTAAGCTTTCATTTTCATAAAGTTTGCAACTTTTTTGTTTATTAATGTGTTAAAAACATTTCTAAAATCAAAAAGTTTGAAACTTTACGTGTTTTTAGTGATTTTTTTGTGTCGTTTGGTTGAAGAAAAATTTGAAAACATAATCGAAGACAATAGACTATCGAAGCCAATCAAAGACTATCGAAGACAAGCAAATGGCTTTTGTTAAAGACTTGACGAAGAAAAAATATAAGCGTACGATTGTTTAAAAGCTTTCACCAAACTAGGGATGTTGATCGGTTCGGTTATCGTGTTATTCGGTTAGTTCGGTTAATTTTTTTTGGATTAACCCGAAAATTGAACCGAACCGAACTAGAATTCAACCGAACTGAACCGAAAACCGAATTTGAATTCGGTTCGGTTCTCGGGTTGACCCGAATAACCTGAATTTCACTATTTCTTTTAAAAAAAAAATTAATAATTACATAGATTTTTAGTAAACAAAAAATTATTATTAACATAAAAAGTGTTTTTTATATTATGATAACATTATAATAGTATTTATATATATAAATATTTTAATATATATATATATATATATATATATATATATATATATATATATATATAATAATATATATATTAACTATACACACACAACACACACACACACACACACACTTATATATACTATATATTATATTATATTATATATTTATTTACTATATATAGATATATTTTATATTATGAATTCGGTTTTCGGTTCGGAGTGCCAAACCTATATCCAACCCGAGAACCGAATTAGTAGTTCGGTTCGATTCGGTTATTAGTTCGGTTCGGTTTCAGTTTTCGGTTTTTTCGGTTTTTTTGATTTTTTTGGTTTTTCTGCTCACCCCTACACCGAACCACATATTGTTACAGTGCTAAAAGAGAAGAAAGGAAGCCATCGAAACAGTGGTTAAATTGAAGAAAAAGAGACATTTAACACCAATCGAGTCTTAGCTCAGTTGGTACTGTATCGCTCGAGTCCCACTTCTAGCGTGAATTTTTAATATACTGCAGGTTCAACCGACCCTGCCCAACCGACCCACCCAACCAAACCTCCACCACCAACCGAACCTCCACCACCCACCTACCCTCCATCAACCGAACCACCTCCACCGAACCTAAATAATTTCAAAAGTGGTCCTTCCAAGTGAAAATAAATTCAAGACTAGTCTTTGCTAATTAAGCCTTTCATGTCAAAGAATTTGCACCGTTAGTCTTTTTCACTAAAACACATAAACATTTGTTAAAGCTTACAACTTTCACTCAAAAACGTCAACTATCTTACAAAGTTCATAACTTTATCACAATTTCAACACACCACATCAACAAAAACACAATCTTATCTACTTAAGATCCATAATCCGTTCATAACAATCACTAAAATGTCTAACAACACAATTTTATCTTCGTGTTCGATTTCAAAAGATCAAGAGATCCAACGACTTCAAGAGAAGGCACGACTCTCGAAAGAAAGTTTCATGAGCGGTCTTAAAGCACTTTAGTCACACTTTACGTCTCTCTCAGATGTTTTAAAAGACTTTGGTGGAGTGCCTACATTCAAAAGAACATTCTCCCAAGACATGGATTTACTAGAAAAGCATCTTACCAAAGAAATACTTCACGAGATTGATTGCAAGACTGCTTTGACAAAACTCAGAACAATATTTAAAAACACCTTTAATTCAGAATTAAGAGAGCGCCTTCAGAAATTACTGTATACAGTGCTCAATCCTTCAAAGATACAAGGATCGGTGACATGGATTTCATTAAGAAGTATTTGCTCGAAACAATTCTTCATCAACAAGAGATTCAGAAACTCTCAACTAAAAAGAAGCTGCAAACTCAAGAAGTTTAGTCAAATACCGTTCAAGCATTGAAAGTTGATTCAGTCATCATGGAAAACAACAACTCAGGGAAAGAAAATAGTAATTCAGATATTGCATTAAACAAATCAATGAAGGAAAGCAGCTTGGATTCTGAAACAAAAGATGTGCATGCAATAAAATACAAAATGAAAAAATCAAAATAGAGATGCATGGCATATTTTCGATCACTTCATTCACACCTTCAGGTTCTTTCTAAAGAAGACTTGAAAGACGGGCATTTTTGTCACTCTTTGGTCAAGATGATGATACTTTCACAAGTACGATGTTCCTCAACGTGGATCAACTACAAAAGCAACTTGACAAAGACGAATTTCAAGAAGATAGATCCATGGCTGCCTTTTGGGTGCTTAACATACAGTTTCAGCAACTCATCGATTCACAGTTTACTTTGGATTATGACAGTCAAATGACAAACAAGTACTTTGTTGAATACACTGGAATCGAGGTTAAACATTTCAAAGAAACACTACTCTAACACATGGGTAATGTTAAGAAGTTGATTGCTAAAAAAACACGTCATCAAAGACAGTATGATAGAAGGGTAAATACAAGACAGATGCATAAGCAAGAGAGTAAGGTTGATATGGGAAAAGAATTGGATGCTGATTTGGTTGATATGCAAAGACAGATGCAGAAGCAAGAGAGTAAGGTTGATATGGGAAAAGCCGCGGATGCTGATTTGGTTGTCAAAGAAAGCAGTGGGACAGAATCTGGAAAGCAAGATACAAGCAGCAGGTCAGGGAATGATGCAGATGCTGATAATGCAAATATCAGACCAATATATGATGAAGAGCCAATGGCTGAGGTACAATTAACTGCTGAATGTAATGTATTTGCTATAGGACAACAACAAGCTGAGCAATCTGAACTCATTAATGATGGCAGAGTTGACTAAGATGCTGTACAAGGTCAAGTTAACTGAATTTTCAAACAAATCTCTCGAGTCTGAAAATATTTGTCTCAAAAAGACCGTTGCCCAATTTCAAAAAGATTTTTTAAGAATGGAAGCACATTGTATTGCACTTGAAATTAAATATCAAAATCAAGCTTTAAAATCGGGGCAACATGGTTAATTTTTGAAAGAAAAAAGTAATGAAGCCAAAGTTAAAAATGAAATAGATGTAATTGAAACAATAAACATCGAATTAGAACATAGTGTGGCTAAATTACTTACAGAATGAGGTATAAGCTCGTTTTTCTCGTTCTTGACTATGGTCATTCCTTTTTTTTTAAAAACAACTTGAACATGACTAACCTAGGGGCTGTCAAAAATTGGGTAGATTAATCCTGCGTCTAAAAGTTTTACGACCTCCTTTTTTACCACTTCCTTGATGTTTGGATTTACTCGTCTTTGAGATTGGATGATCAGTTTGAATTCGTCTTCCATGAGGATTTTATGAGTGCAGAAAGACGAGTCGATTCCTTTGATATCCGCAATGCTCCAAGCGATAACCCCCTTGTGGTTTTTTAGAACCTCGAGAAGCTTGGTCTTCTCGAGGGCAGATAACGCAGAAGAGATAACTACAGGGAGTTGGTCATCCCCTTGTAGGAAGGCATACTCGAGATACTCTGGCAACTCTTTTAGCTCCAATTTTGGTGGTTTAACCATTGAGGGGTTTAACCGATTTTTTGGAGTTTTCCATTTCGGTGGCTCGATCGGCTCCGACTTTAGGTAAAATGAAACTGCCTGAACTTCCTCCGGGTTTTGGTCCTCTTCTGCTTCGACCCATTTTCCATCGTGGTCAACCATGTCCACCCATTGCTCTCGGACGAGGTTTGCAGTATGGTCGGCACAGTACAGATAGTCGTCACGGGAATATTTGGATTTCAAAGATTTTCCTATGTTGAAAGTGATGGTCTCATTCCCTACTCTCAGACTTAGCTTTCCTTCGTGAACGTCAATTACGGCGCAAGCAGTGGCTAGGAAAGGTCGTCCCAGAATGATTGGAACCAACTCGTCTTCATCCATTTCCAAAACTACGAAGTCGACTGATGTAGTAATTTTATACGTAAAATAATATAATATATATGAAATTACCAAACTACTCTTGAGGACAAAAATAGTAAGGAAAATTCTCACAAATATATATAATAATACGTACATTACCGGTAAGTGATTACCGGGTCGTTTCACCCAAAGAATTGTGAAATTGAGACCACGTTTGTTTTTGGACAATGATTTGAATGGTAACGAAGATTGATTTGATTATCTATTTTTACTAATTGAAATCAACAATTAAAATAAGCAAACGATAACAATTAAGAAAGAAAACTAATAACGGGCACGAAGAAAACGCGACAAATAAGCAACTAAGATAAAATTAAAACCTACGAATGCAAATTTAATTTCTAAACCTAAATTAAGACAAAAGAAAATTTTAAGAAAAAGATTTTTTTTTATTTTTGTATTTATTATGAATTAAAAACTAATTTAATGATTAAAAATCCTAGAAAATAACAAATTAATTCCTAAAAATTCTAAAAAATGATTTTAAACTTTAGAAAAATCTAATAAATGATAAAAATTCAGAAAACCATTTTTAACTATCTTTTTTTATAATAAAATTCTATTTTATAAAACTAAATTAAAAACCTTAAAAATGAAATTAAAAATCTAAAAATGGTAAAATTGATTTTAATGCATGTAAATCTTAAAGTAATTATTCTAAAACTAAAAACTATTTTTTTGTATTTTTAAAAATTATTTTTCTATTTTTATTGATTTTCTAAATATTTAAACAAAAAAAATGATACAAATTTATCAATTAATGATAAAAATCTTGAAAAATCAAATAAATACTAAATTTGCAAGGAACAAAGGGAAAAATAATAGCAAGCAAACAGCTAATCAAATAAGCCTTGAATAAACTAAGTTAAGCTACGGCTTATAAATAAGCCACAAAAGAAAATTGTGTATAAAACAAAAATGAAAAAGAAAAGGGACGGATGAGCTAATGTAGCAAGTTGGTTAAGTATATGTGTGTTCAAAGGCAAGGTTGTGGGTTCGAGTCCCATGCCTTGCCTTTTGCTATTTTTTTATTTTTGAAACCTTAAAAAGCAAAAATGAAGATAAGCTATAAACAAAAACTTTTTGTGAAAACAATTATTTTAAAAGCTGACAAATAAGCTAGAAATGCTTAATCAAAACAGACAGAATATTAACTACTTATTTTTTAAAATTTTTTTTTGCTTTTGAAAAACTCTATAAGCTTCAAAGTGAAATAAGCACTCAACAAAGTCTAATAAGCAACTAACAGCTAAAGTCTACCCTAATAAGCTAATTATTGACAGAAATAAGCACTAAGAGGAAAGCTATAAGATAAAATTCGAATAAGCTTTTATGAAAACTTTAAAACCTAACAGACCAAACAGCTTACTTTGAGCTTATTTTTGAGTAATCAAATAAGCTTTATATGAAAATGAACCTTAAATTTTCTAAAAGCTTGACTTAGATGCTATGTAAAAATGCTTTTTGAAAAGACTTTTGAGAACAAAATCTTATTGAAAAAAAACTTGTTGAAAACACACCAATCACTAAACATATGCTGACTCATATTTTTGAAAACTAAAAGACAAAAAAAAAACTAATTTCCAAACTAAGTGAACAAGTTGTCAGTGAGTTTGTTTACTAAAATTCTAAAAACCTTGAAACGATGTAAACTAATGACCCCTATTCTGTTCTTATAATCTAAAAAATCACAAACCTATAAACCAAATGTACCCTCTGAAAGCTAAATTTGATCATGGAAAAACAACTACTTGTCTTTTTTAACCTATCTGGGTGCAGTTTGCAAACAAATTAGACCAAGAGGCAAGAGACAAACGAAGTGCAGGCTAATTAAAACTGTAAACTTAGACAGCTACTACTCACGCTTCTCTAATAAATTTCTCGGCACACTCCTCTCTCTCCCCTCCGGTCCTCCCTCCTGTCCATGCATAGAATCAAAAAGAGCTTATAATGTAAATGAAACTGACAGATTTTAAGCTTATTCTAAACTATACTATGAAAACTCAGCTAGCTCTAATCTAACCTAAAAATTTAGTTCAAACAAACCTATTAATGAGTTTTAAATCAAATCCTAAGGATCAAGGAGGCCACAAAGCTAACACCTAACCTATGGTTAGTGCTGTTGTACCAAACCCCCTCTTATATTCATGAAACTTATTTAAGCTTTTGAACTTGAAATTTGGTGAACAAAACTCAAATACCAGGTGATGCACAGCTTTTAACAACTAATATGAACTTATAACAATAAGCAATTAAGCCAGAATCTATAAGCTACAACTATGCTATATATATATTTTTTTGACAGATTTGGAAGACAAAATATAGAAAACAAAGGTCTAAACTATAAAACTTATAAACAGATGATCAAACAAACTTAATAAGCATATTTAGACAGAATTAAGCAAGTATAAGCAAGTAATAAGCTGAAAAAGCAAAATTAAGCTAGGAAAATTAAGACAGATTAGGAAATTTGGAACTTACAAGTGCCTTAGCTAAACAAAGGTTTGTTAATGCTCAAGGAGCTACTCTACAAGCTCTAGCTTATCAAATGATAAGCTAGTAAAAGTCCAATAAGCTCTTCCCTTGTAAGCTTATCATCCAAATAGCTTAGATCCATATAGCTTAGGTATTAATCTGATTTTAAGAGTTTAAGTATATTAAATGACTAATTTGAGCTTTAAGACTTAAAGAGCAAATAAGAGTAGCTTGTGAAACAGTTGAACAAAAGCATTTGAGATATATAAGAGCTTATAGTAAAAAAAAGATTGTGAAACAGTAAACTATGAATTTATGATTTAAAAAAAATGAATACAAAAACTGAAAAAAATTTAAATTACAAGTAGCAAGTTACATGAAAATGAAATTTTACTTGTAAAAACTACTAACTACTAAAAATGGGAAAAAGGACGATGATGTGTTGTGTGTGGCCTTGCTCTTATTTATTAGCTTGGAATGTGATGTGCTTTAGGAGTCTAAGCCAGCTCCCTCTTATCCATAATCTTAGCCCTTAATCCTTTGATCTTATTTATGGACCGTTGGATTGATATGATGAGCACACAGATTGCCAACGTGGCATTCCGTGTGTCAGACCTTGTGTGTTTCTTTTGCACTAGATTTAGTGTAAAAATCCAATCATTGGTGTGCTTCTTTCAATGCCCACGTGTCCTCCTTGTCCCGTTTTTGACCAATAAGAGCCTCAAGTGACATTTCCTTTTGCCATATAGGAGCTTGGTGCTTGAATTGTTGAGCCACGCAATCAATTTGATTTTACCCTTTGATTTGAGTGGGGTTAATCGTCGAGAACGACGATGAATAGTAAATTTTCCCTTGGCGCCTTTTTTAACTGAATAGGAGGGTTTAACTCGGGTGATGTGGGCTTTGACCATGGGTTGGGGTATATTTATTTTGGATATGGGCCCGTGTAGTGTAATGGGTTAATATAAGAGGGAATTAACGACCGTTATCTTTTTATAATAAGAGATAACGGTTGTTAGGGTTTGGGGTTATTTTTGCAATTAGGTTTATTTTGAAGGACTTTTTTTTGGTATTTTGGAGTTTTGTCCTTTTGTGGTTGACTTTAGTTGACTAGTTGACCAATGAGTTAACTTTTGACCCTTCTTGCTATCAAATCCTCGGCTCTTGTTCACTCTTTCCTTTCTCGTGTCCGAGTTTGTCCGGTTTTTGACTGTTTTCTTGTGTTATTTGTAATATTCGTACCTATACAATCACAAAGACAAAACAAGCAATATACAAGCATTTTATGCATAATTTTATCTTTTTAGGGCCATTTTTGATATAAAACAGATATGTGTTTTCACACATATCATCGACCGGGAAGATGAACTTATTTATTTTCACCAGTAGATTTTCACATAATCCAATAGGATATTTAACCGATCGATCAACCAGCTGAATACTCATCCTAGTTGGTTTTAGTTCAGAAATGTCTAAGCGTAAGAAAAGAGAATGTAGCATAAGGTTGATACTTGCCCCTAAGTCAGCCAAAGCGTTTTTACTACCAATGGTCTGATAAGACATGACAATGTAAAACTCCCTAGGTCTCCCTCTTTTTGGGGTAGGCTCCTTTGTATGACAGCCGAGCAATCTTCACTAAGCTTGACCGAGGAGACTGCTTTTTTGAGTTTCTCTTTGTGTGAGAGAAGATCCTTTAGAACCTAGGCCCCTTTTGGCATATGGATCATGGCCTTCAAGAATGGTAGATTAACATAGATTTGTCTGAAGATAGACAAGAGTTGTTCATCATCGTCATCCTTTTTCTGTTTCTTTAACCGGGAAGGAAAGGGCACACTGGATGATTTAGAGGGATGATAAAGTATAGGCGAATGGGGAGTCTCCTTGCTTTTCGTGGTGGTTGTCTCTTCACCTTCTGGTTTATCATTTTCGATTCCCCTTTCAGTGTCGTCAACATTTGTCGAATTTAATAGAATCGGGTAAGAAGGGTCGTGGGTTGTAGTTCCCGATCTGGTTGTGATTGCGAAGGTTGAGGCGTCGGGTTTTGGTGCAAGTGTTCGGCGATCCTCGAGTGTTTCCAGGATTTGAGAGAACTGGTTATGCATTTTGTTCCGCTGTTGGTTGAGCATTTCTCCTAATCCCTTTGCATGAAGGTGTTTTTCGAGCATAAATTTGGCAAATTTATCCTCGAACTTGCTCCTAACAACCCACTCGGGACCCTCTTCTCCTTATGCTCTTTGTCGTACGTTTCCCCATGGTGGGATATTGTAATTTTGATAAAATCTCAAAAGAGAAGGGTCGTCATAGATGTCTCCTCTAGACAAACATACTTGTTCACGGGGCTTATTTGAGTCACATTCATCGGCTTCATGAACACCCCCGCAGATGTCGCAGATGAGCTATGGATTTCTCAAGTTTTCCACTGTCATGGGTGTTGTAAGGTAAGAGATCTGTTTGCAAGCCTTTTTGAGACACCCTTCGAGTGTAGGTTTGATTACCTTCGAGATGGAAGATACATACATGGGCGGTGGTGGATCGTCCCATAAGTCGTCTTGATATTGGACGTATTCTTCTATACAATTCCACCCTTCTTCTTCATTGAGCGAGCTAAAGCGGAAGTGAGCGTATTGATCAAGTTTCCCGCGATCCTCAGGGGATATGTTATCGTGAAAGATTTGAACTAAAAGCCATTTTTGTATTCCATGATGGGGGACTTGCCAGATTAGATCCTGGAAACGAATCCATGTATCCTTGATAGGTTCGTTAGTCCCTTGTTGGAATCGAAGGATCATGTCCTGAAGAAACATGGTACAAAAAGCTGGGAAGAAGTAATGATAAATCGAGTGACGAGCTGCTCCTATGTCGTGATCTAGGCAGGGGGTGTTTTGTCTAACCATTCTTTTGCTTTTCCTTTGAGGGTGAAGTAAAAGAATCGAAGCCTAGATGTGTCTTTTGTGGCCCCGTCAGCTTGTATATTATCCACTATGCTCAAGTAATGTCTGATGTGATGAATATGATTTTTGTTTTTTAATCCTTGAAATGTGCATACTCCTTGGATTAGCCAGATATCACGTGATTCGACGATGTTTCCTGTTTGTTCGACATGAAGAACTATAGGATTTTGGAAACCATCTGAGTTGGGGGAGGAGTGCTCTCGTACGCTTTTAGAGGAAGATAATGGTTTGGGTTCGGTGTTGGCAGAGGATGAAGCTTCGTCGTCGAAAAGGTTTCTCTCGGCTATAGCTAAGGATTCATTTTGTTGTTGACGACAAGCAACCTTTGTACGCCTATGGAATTCTCTTTCAGGTTCCTCGAGGGGTTCCGTCAGTTTCTTAATGGTACTACGAGTCATGTTGGGGATAAAAAGGTGGTTTATGAAACAAAAGGAACAAAGAAAAGATAGAACACAAGAAAGCTAATTGACAGAAAATAAAATCTCACTTGATAGGAATCAAGCGAGTAGACCTAAGCTAAATAAAGCTCGAAACCTAACTATTCCCCGATAGCGGCGCTAAAAACTTGATGTGGGTGTTGCGAACTCACAAAACTCACAAGAAGTTTTACAACTCCCTAGGAAGTGTACCTAACTGTTGTAGTGTAGTATAGGCAAGACTCGGGGGTTGTTATCGTTCTCTAGGGGAATAGGTTGGGAAGGCTCGAACAGAATGTAACTAAGGTCTAAAGGGTTGAAAGAAGAGTATTTTTGTATTTTTATATTTTATGAAAGCAGGTAAAATCTCGGGTTTTAAGAGGTGGTTTTGGTTTTAACTAATTAAACTAAATTAAATCTAAACTACTTTGGTGGAAACTCGATAGGTAAACAAACGTATTTACCTAATCATGCATTACTCCTTAGTTTGCTTCTCCTAATTCTATTGCTTTGTCACTCTTGTGATGACCTGTGTAAATATTTCCTAAGTCATGAACGAATTACACGAACCCGCCGTCTATGTAATATTCTGTTAAGGCAACGCACAAGTAAGGTAGTATGAAGACTATTACAAGGCCCCTAAGGGTACATTACATGCATTAAAATATTTAAGAGGTGATCATCCATAGATGGGTAAGGTAGTATGAAGACTGTTACCGATGGAATCCTTTCTACACAATCGCGTTTCCCTAGACGTCTATGCTAATGTAATATTTTATAGCTAGTTTTCTAAAGCCTAACCCTAGACGTCTATGCTAATGTAATATTTTATAGCCAGTTTTCTAAAGCCTAACACGCACATCCATCACAAGAAGCGATATTAAAAGGATCTACAAACTAAGTTTCATGCAATCATAAGTAAATACTAATAGATCTAGCCTAGCATATTAAGAAGAAGCGAAGAATAATAATTAATCAAACAACACATGGACATATTGAATGAATAAAGGATATAGGACTTTACTTGATTAAAACATGAGTAATAGGAGGTTACAAAGGGAACCCTAAAACGTCTTAAAAGCTGCTATAACTCGAACCCTAACGATATAGTTCGTCTCCCAAAAGTTGCACATTAAAACCCTAAAATCAAGTTTGTATATAAGAAAATAGGCCGCGACGGCATCGTTTTATAATCCTGACAACATCGCCCCACAGAATCTTCTAGGGTTTCTTTAAGTCGATTAAGATCTGACGCCGTCTCAACTTTCCTGACGTCGTCTCTTTACAATCCTGACGCCGTCATCAATAATTTTGACGCCGTCTCCAGCCACTGTGAGCATTTTCTTCATCGACTTTGGTGTAGAGTTGTAATTTTGTCCTTTTCTTCCCTAAATGAGCCTAAGTCACGTGTATTTCCTCTAAAAGCTTCCCAAATGCTAAAAACATAAAAACAAACGATTAAGCATGTATTTTGGGCATATTTGCATGATTTAAGGGGTTAAATGACCCCGAAAAAGTGTATAAAATGACATCTCATCAGCAATGTATCTCTGAAGGTCCTTATATAATGTCTGAAGTCACCATTCTAGCTAAACCAACAACAACAACTGAATAAGTAGTACCTGAACACAATGTTCCTGAAACTTATGGAAATAATACTGCTAAAAACATGCTTACATTGATGCTAAAGCTGAAGCAATTCATATGATATTGAGTGGGATTGGAGATGACATTTACTCCACAGTTGATGCATGTACTACTATTAAATAAATGTGGATAGCCATTGAAAGATTGCAACAAGGTGAGTCCCTTAACAAACCGGATGTTAAGACTAATCTCTTCTGGGGATTTGGTAAGTTTACTTCAAGAGACGAGAAATCAACTGAGTCATATTATTCAAGGTTCTACAAGATAATGAATGAAATGATCAGAAACAAGTTGGAAGTAGCCACTATGCAAGTTAATGTTTAGTTTCTACAACAACTTCAGCCCGAATGGTCAAGATTTGTGACAGTTGTCAAACAAACTTCAGGATTAGACATCATCTCTTATCACAAGCTCTTTGACATTCTAAAACAATATCAGAATGAAGTCAATGAAATCCATGCTGAAAGAATAGCCAGGAATGAAATTCCACTCGCACTTGTTGCTGCTGCTCAACATTATACCAAAGCCTTCTCATAATCAAGCACCATCATCAAGACAAATAACATCATCCAAGTCACATGCTACTACCAGGAACAGAGGCAAAGAGATAGTCAAACCAATTACACCTTCATTTGAGTCAGCATCTGAAGAAGATAGTGATGAAGAATAGGCTTAGAAGGATAAACAGATACAAAAAATTTTGGCACTCATTGCAAAGCACTTCAAAAACATCTACCAATATACTAACAACAACCACAGAACCTCATCAAACACCAGGAACAAGAATGTGGATACTTCTCCATGAACAGGGAATGATAGAAATACTGGACAGTTTATGAATCATAGGACAGTGATAATTGTTGGGAACAAGGAAACTGTAGGGAATCAGGTAGTTCAGAAGTCTGGGATATAGTGTTTTGATTGCAAGGAGTTTGGTCATTTTGCTAAGGAGTGCAGAAAACCTAAACGGGCAAAATATTATAAGTATCATAAGGAGAAGATGATGTTGTGCAAGCAAGAGGCAAGAGGTGTGCCGTTAATTGTAGAGCGGGATGAATAGCTTCATGACACTGATGAAGAGTTGGATGGACAAGAATTAGAAGCAAACTACATGTACATGGCAAAGATTCAAGAGGTCCTTTCAGTCACTGAAGATGATACTGGTCCTGTCTTTGACTCTAACCCATTAGAAAATGTACAAATAGATGATGAATACAATGTGTTTGCCAATGAACATGAGCATACTGACCAAGCTGAAAATATCTATGACACATCTTTGATGGAAAAGGTTGATAGTAATACCACACTTGATTCACTAGATATGTCTAATAATGAATTCGAGGATGACAAGAATGCTGGTGAAGATGAGCGTGTCATGCTTGCTAATTTAATTGCAAAATTGAAACTTGATACTGATGAAAACAAAAAGATTCAAAAGTAATTAAAGAAAGGAAACACAACACTCATGAACAGAATGAAAGCAAATATGCCTTTAAGGAGTCAAATGACATTCTAGATAGATGCAGAAGTTCCCTTCATCAAAGAGATATTGAGCTTGAGAAGTACAAAGTGTATAAAAATTGTGAACTTGAAAAAGAAGAGGTAGAAAGTAAATACAAAGAAACTCTTAGTCTATTAGCTCAGTAGAAACATTAATCAAATGAATCTTTAAAAATACAAGCTTATGAAACTTTTCAATTTAAAGAGAAAAATGTTGAGTTAGTACACCAGATTTCTTTAGAACACATGAGATTTGACCTTCTTCATAAGCATAAAGAACAATTGAAAAAGGATTTTAAAATAAGTCAAGATAAAGACATTGAAAAATTGATTGATTTAGAAATCCAAGTAAAGTTTTTAAACGACATTATTTATAAAACCAATCAATCTGTTCAAACCATTCATATGCTAGCTCCCGATCCGAGTTCGTATTATAATGGTAGGGCAAGCTTTGTAAATCCTAAGTACCTCAAGAAAGCTCAATCTGAAAAACCATGTTTGTATAAGGTGCCATACGATAAAGATGATCTTGCGAACATATTTGCACCGAATTAGGATGAGACACTTCTTCTTGAGCAAGAGAGTAGATCAAAATTGGATAAAGAGTTAATTAAAAAATATGACCACACAGATCAAAATAGTCTTTACAAACTTTTTACTCCTCAAACACAGAATTCTCTTGATCAATTGTATATTGCCAATGAAGTTAGAAAGAGATGTGGAGAAAATCCTTTGTTAAATACAAGCCTCATATTGTGAAAAACATAGATTTTTTGCCTACTCAAGATTCTTTTAGTAAGAGTAGACACGCATTTAATTTGGTTCAACATAACATTGATAATTTCAAAACTATTGTTGACATCGATTGGAGAAAACGTCAGGAAGACCAATGGCAAAAACCAATTACTAATGAGGTAACTGTGCTTGTGAAAAATCTTTTAATTCCTCTTGCGGCAAAGATAAAATTAAATGCTAATGAATTTGAAATAGCACTTAAAGAAGAAATGTTTGATGATTTACAGTACATTCGATCACTTGAAAAAGAGGTTGACAAACTTGAATTTGAAATGGCTGAATTTTCAAACGAATATGATCTAGTCTTGCAAGAATGTCTTGGGAAATATATTTTGTGTGTTACCTATATGTCTATGCTTGATTCTGATAATTACTATGACATGGCATGCAAATATCTTGATAAAATCAAAGAATGTGAACGTCTTGAGTTTGAGCTTTTAAAACAAAATGAATTTCTCAAAAGCAAGCCCACTAATCTTTCAAATCACTCTTTTGAATATGAAAATATTTGTCTCAAAAAGACTATTGCCCAATTTCAAAAGGATTTTTGAAAATTGGAAGCACATTGTGTTGCTCTTGAACTTAAAAACCAAAATCAAGCTTTACAATCGGGTCAACATGGTCGTGTTTTAAAAGAATTCGATGAGACTGAAACAATTAACATCGAACTAGAACATAGTGTGGCTAAATTACTTCAACAAAATGAGATTTTGCATGAAGAAAATGAGCATTTAAAACAGACTTACAAAGATCTTTACAATTCCATCAAAAAGACAAGAAATCAGACAAAAGTCAAAAGTGCTCTCTGATTGGACAACTGAACAAAAAGTCTTTTAAAGATGCTAATTTGCAAGCTCAACTACAAGACAAGACAAATGTGAATGCTGAAATGCGTAATTTACTGAATAAGATGAAAGGAAAATTTGTGGATACTAAGCATGAAAAACCATCAGTTTTTTGACAACCGAATGCTTTTATATTTCAAAAACCATCAGTCATGGGAAAACCATCTTCGTTTTCAAATTCTCTTGAACGATAATTTTTTCCAAAATCACGGTTTCCTCCCAAGACTAAAGTGAAAAAGGATTGATCAAAACCAGTCACTCTATAGATTTTGCCTCAAAATAAAAAAGAAGATTAAGCTGTAAGAAACATGAATGTGATTAAACCAGGAATGTATCGAATAAAGATTAGGCCTACACAAACTAGAACACCTCAGTTGCCTCAAACTTTTATGAATTCTAATCCTCGCGTGTCTACTTCTACAAGAGTAATTCACAATACTAGTGTTAGCAGGCCACAGCTTAGGAGCAATCTAATGAAAGATAAGGTCGTGTAATACAAAAGTCAAGTGAAGGTTAAGAAGAAGGAAGTAGAAGACCATCATAGGATTTCTAATTGTTCAAATAAAACAAAGTCTGTAACTGCGTGTAATGATAGTTTAAAGTCTAGAACTTTGAATGCTAAAGCTGTTTGTGTAACATGTGGTAAATGTGTGTTTAATTCGAATCATGATGCTTGTGTTTCTAAGTTTATTAATGATGTGAATGCTAGAACTAAAAAGCCTAAGGTAGTGCCTATTAGTACTAAAAACCCACAAAGTATGCAAACCAATCTGTTGCAACACCCCATAAGAGAACCGTTGCACCAGACTCCACTACTCAGAACTCTAAAAGTATAATTAGGATGTTGTATGAGAAATCCAACAAGGCATGGAAATGGTGGTTTGCAAATCAAAACCTGTAACACCCCCAAAAATGTGTCACAACGGAAGTATGTCTGGGGGCGTTACTTCGTAATACAACAGCACAAGATACAAGAGAACGACCTCTAAATGTGTCGTTTGAATAGTAATCTCGTTGATTTTCTTGAAATTGATATAACATTTGTCCCATAATTGCATCACAATGAAAAGCTTGAAATCAATACAACGAGATCTGATCATTTGTATGTAAGTAGAAACCCATAAATGAAATCTTGTCAAATTTAGACTCCAATGCACATCAAGTAAGCCAAGCATCTAATTCACCTGAGAAAAACATGCTAAAAAGTGTCAACATAAAGTTGGTGAGTTCATAGATTTTTGTAAATGTAAATGTTGAAATCAAAAGATTTATAAAGTATGTATGACCATTTCAATCTTTATAATGGTCGCAAAAATGTAAGTGTAAATGTAGAACCGAAAGAGTATAGTGTCTACTGCTTCACCACAGTATAATGAAAAATGTTTAGTAACCAGTAATGTTCAACAAAGTAGGGTGGACCACAAGATTTCCAAAATGTGTGTGACTACTATAACAGATACAGTATCACATATGATGTATCTACTGTTGCGCTAAGCTCATGACACTGAAGCTAATTTATGTAGCATATAATATGCCAAGTGTATTCTGCCCTACCGGTGTCTGACCAAGACACCCAATGAGATTTGACATGATATATATCCGTTGTCCGGTACACCGGCACAGTGAGCGCTACTCACCCGGATAGGGATAATTAGTCCCAATAGATCTATTTATAACATTCACACTTACAATCCGTAATTAACAGTTCATGATAGTTTCAGGCAAGAGAGTGGTCTAATCGCTACTTAGGCAACACGTAAACAGGAGATGATAACCAAAAACACTTGTGTCTAATGAAGAAGTAACCATTTATTCATAAACAGCTTTAAATACTTAAATCCATAAGTAGAAAGAGTGATATTAATCAAGTAACCGAGTTTGTAAATGAGTATGCAAACCAATTTGTAATCAACCATGTAAATACATGTGTAAACAAGCATGTTCTAACCTAAAAAATATATGTAAAACAAGTAAAACATGGGGCTATAAACTCTAATTGATGTTGAAGAATGATATGTGTTTAATTACACATGCCTTTGACCACTAAAAACGGACTTAAATGACCAAAAACGTACCAAAAATACATTGTATTTGTATGTTTTGCATTTGTATTGTGCAGGTAACGAATAATAAAGAAAAGGACAAAAACAAAGCCAAAAACGACAAAACCGAGCATGAGAACGGAAAGAGTGTGAAGAGAAGTCAAAATCAAAGCCAAATCAAAAAGGTCGAAGTCAACCCAAGTCAACCCCGAAAAAGTCAAAGTCAAGACCGAAGCCGAAAAACGAAGAAATACTTAAATGGGCCACCCGTACCCATCTAATGGGTCTAGGCAGCCCATTAAGTTATTATTGATAAGCCTTGATAAGTGTAAAATACACATATCCATTTATACTTAAAATAACCCAATTAAACCCAAAACAGACCAAAAATGGCAAAAATATGCTTGTATTTGTGTTTTGTGTATGCAGGTATGGATAAGTCAAAAATCACAAGAAAACAGTCAAGAACAAGCAAGCACGGACACGAGAATCAGAAGAGTACAAAGCCGAAGCCAAGAATGTCAAGCCCTAGTCAAAACTCAATCCAAAGCCCACTTTCCACTCATAACTAACCACAAGGGCCAGTTTTGCAATAATCGAAAGTCCTTTTATAATCAAGGAAAGAAGAAAAAGAACACAAGGGCCAAATGTGTAAACCTTCCCAAAGTTCAACAGTTTTAACTGTCAAAGAAGGGGCGGGAAACACATTTACTATTCATCGTCTTCTTCATTTCACCCCCATGGTAAAACAAGGGGCAAATCAAAATTAGAGGGTGCTTAAGTCAATTCAAGAGGTCTACATCACAAAACCCCGGGTCAAATCATCATTATCAAAGGATTCAATAAGAAGAGCAACGTCAACAATTAAAAGGAACGAGCCCCCCCCAAAACAAGGTTTATGATGGTTTTGTGCTAAATTCCACTCACAAAACTAACCAACTCACATCAAAGTAATGCCAGCCTGGCAATCCTCAGGTGTCCACAAATTGATCAACGCCACAACAAATGATAAAATGAATTGAAGAAATGAAGGCAGAGAATTGAAGGTTTTGAAGAGCAAGGCAAGAGGTCTCTAGAAGCTTCAGCTTGGCACTATAAAATCGGCCTCACATTCTCACACACAAAAGGAGCCTATCATTTTCCTATGTTTTTAGTAGTCGAAATTAGTTTTTATTAATTTTTAGCTTAAAATTTCGTAATTTCTTAAAGTAATTTCCATTTTCAAGTATGGTAATCGAGCTTTCTTTAATTAAAGAAATTCATTTAGTGTTTTTTAAAATCTCATTTTCTAAGCTCTCATTTAAAGTCATAAGCTCTCTAATAAGTCCATATTGTCTCATTAAGTCTATTTAAGCTCATCTCAATAAGCTCATATTAAGCTCTTTCAGTCTATAAGCTGAAATAGAGCTGTTTGAATTCGATATTAATCTTATCTAAACCTTAAATCAGTTAAATCTATTATGGATCTTATTGAATTTAAGCTTTTGGAAGGGGATCTTACCTTGGAAGAGATCCCAAGGACTTATACTCTAGCTTATTCATAAGCTAGAGAGCTTGTAGCTGCCTTTATTGGTTCCTTTTGTTTAGCTAAAGGATCAAGTAAGTTTCTCTTTTCACTCTTCTCTAAGATTCAGTTTAAATTGCTTAGTTTTAGTTTAATATTGCTTATTTGCTTATTCTCTTGCTTATTAGTGTTTAAATGTCTTTTCTAGTGCTATTTAGTTATGTGTTTTCATCTGTTTTTGCTTAAGTAGTTATAGATCTTTAGTTATCAATTTCTGTCATAAAAACTCATAAAATCCAAAAATATTAGTTTAATTAGTTAAGATCTTAGAATTTTGCTTATTCAGTTGTTTAATCATGATTGTTAAGTTTGTTTTAAGCTAGTTTTTATCTGGTATTTAGTATTTGTTCATTAGATTTCTCTTAAAAAGCTTTTCTCAAATCTGTCATAATGGTTAAGTAGTGTTTGGTTTAGTGCACTCTTAATTTGCACTAGCAGTATTAACATAAGTTAATACTGCTGAGCCTTTACACTACCAGTACTAACCTCCAAGTTAGTACTGCTTTCACAAGTTAGTACTGTTAGCTTTAATCTCAGTAGAATTAAGTTTAGTTTCAGCTTATTTAGATTTAGTTTTCATTTTCTAGCTTATTTCATTGCTTATTTAGTTTTCAAAAGTCAAAATTGCACGTCAAATTGCATCAGCAGTACTTTCACTTGAAAGTACTGCTGAACTTTTACACTAGCAGTACTAACCTCAGTTAGTACTGCTGTGTTCTTAGCTTAATTTAGATAAGTAATTTTAAGATTTAGCTTATTAAATTCAGTAGGATTTAAGTTTTAATATAGCTTAATACGGTTTAAGTCTTAATTTGCAATTTCTAGCTTATTTACTTAGTTTAATTTAGCTGTCAAAAGTCATAAAAACCTGAAAATTCCAAAAACAGTAGGAACTTAAGTAAAGTCTAAATTTGTTAATTCAGCTTTTAAGTCTAGATTTTACAGCTTAATTAGATAGATTATAAGTAGTTTAATAAGTCCTTAAAGTTTTAAAATCTAGTTTAGCTTATTAAGGTATTTAGCTTGCTTGGATTTTGTGTTACTTTGCTTATTTCCTGAGTTTGCTTATTTCATGATCAATTTCAGTAGCATAAAAGTAGTTTAAGCTTTAGTTTCTTTTCATTTATAGATTAAGCATATCATAAGCTCTTTAGAACTTCTTTCCTTTTTAATTTTGAACTAGTTTTGAGTTTTTTATAGCTTATATTCTAAAACCAAGGGAATAAGCCCCTTTCTGTAACAGCTTAAAGATAAGTTCTTTTGAGAGCTTATTTGTGAGTTTCAGCCCAAGTAGCCTTTATTAATCTTGTTCCCCCTGGCTTCCTTTACAACTTTGCTTCTTTGAGTTTTTCATTTTAAGCTCTTTAAAATTTCGAATGCTTATTGGACTTAGTTTGTTGTCGGGATAGATTCTCAGGGTAGAAAGTGTAACTTTTCGATTTTAATTGTTTTTCAGTTAGTCCCTCCGTTAGTTTGTTAGTTTCCCCGTTAGTTTCTTAGGTTTTTGCACCATTAGTCCTTAGTTAAGTTTTTTTTTATTTAGTGAAAATTTAGTTTACATTTTTAGGATTTAAAATTTGTTTATTTGCTTAATTGTCATTATTTGTTACCTTACTATTTCGAGTTTATAAGCTTACCAAAATCTCTTGTTCCATCAAATCAGGATCCGAACCTAAACGTGGTTTCAATTTCACTAGTCATTGGGGAAACGACCCGGGTGATCATACTTACCCGGTTTAATATACGTATTTTATATTATATTATATATATTTTTAAGAGTGAATTTTATCAAGGGTGACTTGGTAATCTTCTTAATTTCTCTTTTAAAGTATTATATTTTATATATATTTTACGTGTGTTTAAAACTTACAATCAGTTTTTGGCGCCGTTGCCGGGGAATAGTGTTTACGATTCCTACGTTTTTGTTTGTTGATTTGGTTTGAAGATCCTTTCGTTCTCGAAAGTTTCATTCTTGTTTTAAATTCAAAAATCCAAAAAATCATAAAATATAAAAAGTAAAAAATATATATATATATTTTCCTTTTCTTTTTAGTATAAGTAAAAGATAAAAAAAAATAGAAAAATCAAAAACATAAAAAAATTGTCCTTTAAAAAAGAAATAAAATAAACAAAGTTGGTAATCGAACACCAACAAATAATATCTTCTATTATATATTATCCATTTCAATTTCCGGTGAACTTGCAATTGTTCCCAAATCGTAATCAAAGATTTAACACTTGCCATTTTGTGTCACTACCAAGTACGGCTCACCTTGAAAAGCAATTTTCGAGAGCTACCGTGAAGTAGTTGATTATTTGGTTTAAGTCTCTTTCGTGTAACCGTTAAAATTCATTGCTAAAAAAAAAAAAAAAATTTAGTGTAAAATTTTGCTTTTTAATTGTTAGTTTTCCTTTTTATGCGCACTCGTTCGCAATCTCGTAGACGTCGTCAACAACAAACTCTTCCGGTTGTTGAAAATTTTGAAGATCCAATTGTTGAACAAAACATTGTTCCAATGGCCGACAATCGAACGATGGCCCAAATGTTACAAGCACCCATCGAGGGGTATGAAGATGCTATAGTTGTCCCACCGATCAATGCTAACAATTTCGAGCTTAAACAACCTTTAATCAATCTTGTGCAAAGCAACAAATTTACGGGTAGACAAGATCCCCACAATCACCTTCGATTTTTTAACAAAGTCACTTCAACGTTTAGACATCCAGAAGTTCCGAACACTTCGGTTAAGCTTTTGCTTTTCCCTTTTTCTCTAGACGGTGAAGCCCGAGATTGGTTAGACAAGGAACCTCCTAGATCAATTCTCACATGGGACGACCTTGTTTCAAAATTCATAAATCAATACTTCCCACCTTCAAAAACCACTTACTATCGGAATGAGATCATTACTTTTTATCAAAAACCAAACGAAGCCTTTAATGAAGCATGGGAACGTTTTAAAGGACTCCTTCGTCAATGTCCTCACCATGGCTTTTCGGAACTCCACCAACTCGATACTTTTTACAACTCTTTGAATTCAAACGATCAAGATGCCTTAGATTCTGCAGCAGGTGGCAATTTCTTAGACAAGATGCCTCAAGAAGGTTTAGCGATTATTGAAAGCAAGTCAAAAGTTCGTTACTCCAGAAGTCGTGCTAATGATTCAAGAGTGAGTACGGATGCTCCTCTTTCTAATTCTTCATCTTCTAATAATTCTTTCGATATGCAACAAATAGCCGCTTCTCTCGAGGATAAGATGACTATCAAGATGAACCAAATGATGAATCAAATGAAAGCTTTAGTTACTACTCCTGCACCAGTCAAAGCAGTTGAGGAAGTATGTGTCACTTGTGGATCAAATCACCATTTTAACCTTTGTCCGTTAACTCGAGGTGGAAACGATTTTCCCGTTTTTCATGACAACATCCAACAATTTCAACAAACCGCAGCTGTTGGAAATTTTCTCCAAAGAAACCAACCTTCCAATTTGGCAAGTCAAATGAGACCACCGGGTTTCAATCAACCGAATGTCCAAACCAACCAAAACCGATACCAAGGAACCAATTCTAACTTCAACCAAAACCGTGGAGGAAACTTTAATCAAAACCGTCAAAACAACCAAAATCAAGTTTATCAAGCTCCACCATACCAACCACCAATCAATCAAGTTTTACCTTACCAACCTCCAACAAATAGTGTTTTGAAAACAGATTTTGAAAGCTACGTCAAAGCAAACGATGCAGTATTAAAGAATGTGCAAAATCAGAATCAAGGTTTGCAAAATCAAATGGCAAATGTAACAAGTTTGTTAACAAGCCTTTGCACCAAGTTTGATGATTTAGGCAATTCCAACCAAGCTTCAAATTCAAGTTCTTTACCAAGCAATACCATTCCAAACCCAAGAAATGAAGCCAAGGCAATTACAACTCGTAGTGGTGTTTCTTACGATGGACCTCCGATTCCACCGCCGGTGGTGGAAAAGGAAAGTGAGGTGACAAAGGATACGGAGCTACCAAGCACCGAAGACATCCAACCTCCTCCATTGGTCCATGAACAAACCAAAGACAAAGAACCAATCAAAGAGCCTTCTTTCGTTGCTAACAAAGCCAAACCTAATTTGCCTTACCCATCAAGACTCAACAAAGAGAAAATTCGTGAAAAGGATGATATCCTAGCTTCAAAGTTTATGGAAATCTTCCGTAATCTTCACTTTGAGCTAAGTTTCGCGGATGCTCTCATTCATATGCCAAAGTTTGCTCCGATGTTCAAAAAGATGCTTAACAACAAAGACAAGTTATATGAGTAACCAAAACACGCGTTGAATGAAATTGTAGTGCGGTTGTCCTTAAAAAGCTTCCAGAAAAGCTAGGTGACCCCGGTCGATTTCTCATTCCTTGTGATTTTTCAGATTTTGATAGTTACTTTAAGCTCTTGCTGAGTTAGGTGCTAGTTATCAATCTTCCTGCCTTTATCATCTGAAAAAGCTTCTCTCTCAGGCCTAACCAAAACAAAAATGGTTTTAGAATTGGCCGACCCCCCGTTACCATTTCCAACCAACCGGTGGGTCGCGAAATGGTTTTGTCAAAGTAGGAATTTTTACTTTCCAGCCGACATTGTTGTTCAGAATTTTATAGCCGATCCTCGAGTACCATTAATACTCGGCGACCTTTTCTTAGGAGGCTCATGCTTTAATCGATGTTTACGAAGAGAGAATTACTCATAGGAATGATGAACAATCGTTAACCCCTAAATTGGTGATGCACCTTGCCATTCATACAACAATCTCGAATACAGTCTAAAGAAGGCTTATCTAATCGATGTTTACTTTGTGAAGAGTACTGCACAAGAAGTACTTGGATTTTCATTCCGTTGCTACAACAATCCTTCTCCGCACGTCCAGATCCGATTGTTTTCTACTTCTCTCTAACACTGTACGCCATTTGATGAAAGTGATTTCTACTCTTTGAAGAAACCGTGCATTTCATAGCCATCGATGATGAACCAGTTTTCACCTTTTTCAATGCTACGAACAATGATCCCGAGGTGAACATTCTCATTCTCGAAGCACTTCTCAACAATGATCCATTACCTTCACCAAACCAAGGAGATTACTTACCCGGAATTCAAAAAGATCTTAAAGTTGTCGAACCAAAGAAGTCTTCAGTCGAATATGCTACTGTCTTTGATCCAAAAGTTAAATCCCGGAAGTCGAACTAAAGAGTTACCATCCCATTCGAGTATGCGTTCTTAGAGGACAATAACAAGCTTCCAGTCATAATTTTCAAAAGATTTGAGCAAAAAGAAAGACTCACTCATAACTGTTTTTTAAAAAACCGAAAACAAGCAATTGCTTGGAAACTTTCTGATATTCGAGGCATAGATCCAGAGTTTTGCTCACACAAAATCCTTTTAGAAGATGATTACTCAACCTTCAGTCCAACCTCCCAGGAGGTATAACCCTAAAATCCACGACGTCATTAAGAAAGAAGTAGAAAAACTTCTTGACGCAGGATTGATTTATCCAATCTCGATAGTCCATGGTTAGTCCCCAGTCCATCGTGTTCCTAAGAAAAGGTTGGGTATGACCGTAGTCACAAACGAAGAAATGAGCTGGTTCCTACAAGAAATATCACGGGATGGAGAGTTTGTATCGATTATCGAAAGTTAAACGAAGCAACTTGTAAAGACCATTTTCCGTTACCATTCATGGACCAAAATGTTAAGAGAGAATTAGCCGTAATAGAGTTTTATTGTTTCTTAGATCGTATTTTCTGGATATTTCAATGTCCAAAATGATCCCTAAAGATCAAGAGAAAACTACTTTCACGTGCCCATACGGAACTTTCGCGTACCGTCGTATGCCATTCGGTTTGTGTAATGCACCCGGAACTTTCCAACGTTGTATGATGGCCATTTTTCACACGATATGATAGAAAAAACGATGGAGGTTTTTATGGACGATTTTTCAGTTTTTGGAGATTCTTTTTCCTCGTGCCTTGCCAATTTAGACAAAATGCTCAAAAGGTGTGAAGACACCAAATTAGCACTAAATTGGGAAAAGAGCCATTTCATGGTTAAAAGGAAGTGCATTGTTTTTAGGACAAAAGATCTCTAGAAAGAGGAATTCAAGTCGATTAAGGCCAAAATTGGATGTAATTTCTAGCTTTCCTCACCCAACGACCGTCAAAGGAATTCGAAGTTTTTCTCGGCATGCGGGATTCTATCGAAGATTTATCAAAGACTTTTCCAAAATCTCTCAACCCATGACCCATCTCTTAGAGAAAAACACTCCTTTTATTTTTTCGAAAGATTGCATTCTAGCCTTTCAAACATTGAAAAAAAAGTTGACCGAAGCTCCAATTCTCATTGCTTCCAAAATGGATCACCTTTTTTGAATCATGTGCGATGCAAGAGATTATGCAATAGGTGCGGTTTCTAGGGCATAGAAAAAAAATTCTTTTTTTGGGGGAAAAAAGCCATTTTTCGACATTCATTACGCTAGCAAGACAATGACTGAAGCAGAAACGAATTACACAACAACCGAGAAGGAGATGCATGCAGTGTGTTATGCATCCGAGAATTTCGTCATATCTAATCATGAACAAGAGTGTTGTTTATACGGACCACTCCGCTTTGAAATACCTTTTCAACAAGAAAGACGCCAAAGCAAGATTGCTTCAATGGGTCTTACTTCTTCAGGAATTTGATTTTAAGGTTATCGATACTAAGGGAGCTGAAAACTATGCAATGCTGAACACCTCTCTCGTCTTGAAAACCGTACGAAAATACTTTTGATCCAAAAGAGATTACCGAGACTTTTCCTTTAGAACCTTTAATGTGTGTTAACTCCCAAGACCAAAGTACCGCCCGTGGTCGCCGACTTTGCTAACTACCACGCGGGGAAATTCATAAAAAAAGAAGTTCGACTCAAGAGAAAAACAATTCTTTAAGATGTAAAACATTTATCTTGGGATGACCCTTTCTCTTCAAGACTTGTGCGGGATCAAAGCATTCCGAAGGTGAGTAGATGGCAAAGAAGCTTATCGACTACTCGAAGATTGTCATAGTGGACTCCCCCCCCCACCGGGGGACACTATGTGCCAACTTTACCGCCAAAAGGTTGTGGGGGGGTTGTGATGCCGTTTCTTTGGCCACCATTTTATAATGATGCTTACGAATTTGTCAAATCGTGTGATGCTTGTCAAAGACAAGGCAAAATCCTCACGTGATGAGATGCCTCAAAATACAATCCAAGTTTGTGAGATTTTCGATTTATGGGAAGTGATGTTTTAGGGACCTTTTCCAGTCATCGAGGGGGTAACAAATATATTCTAGTAGCCGTCGACTATCTTTCCAAGTGGGTTGAAGCAAAAGCGCTCCCTACCAACGATGCTAGGGTAGTTGTTAAGTTCTTAAAATCCCTTTTCTCCTGATTCGGTGCTCCGAGAGCAATCATAAGCGATCGTGGGACCCATTTTTGTAACGACAAATTTGATAAAGTTATGTCTAAATATGGTGTCACCCATCGTCTTTCGACTCCTTACCATCCTCAAACGAGTGGTCAAGTTGAAGTCACGAATCGTGGTCTCAAAAGAATTTTGGAGAGGACGGTAGGAGAAAACCGTGCCTCATGGTCCGACAAACTAGATGATGCATTATGGGCTTTTAGAACCGCTTACAAGACTCCAATTGGATGTACTCCGTATAAGTTAGTCTATGGAAAAGCGTGTCACTTACCAGTTGAACTAGAACACAAAGCGTATTGGGCTCTCAAGCATGCCAACTTCGATTTAAAGACCGCAGGCGATCATCGAAAGCTTCAGCTTAATGAACTTAGCGAACTTCGTGATCAAGCTTACGAGAATTCGTTAATCTACAAGGAGAAGACAAAGAAGCTACACGATTCCAAGATAAAGAACCAATCTTCAATGTAGGTGAATGAGTCCTTCTTTCAACTCCCGAATAAAGATTTTCTCCGGAAAGCTCAAGTCCCGATGGTCCGGACCTTTCACAATCACCGAAGTTTATCCTTATGGCACTGCCAAGTTGTCTCATGCCGATGGTTCTAATTTCAAAGTCTAAACTGTCACCGTTTTGAAGCTTTACTATGTGGTGATACACCACCATTGTTTACCAGGCCTCCAAGACTTTCCATAAGTGACATCTAAATTCAGGGATTCGAGTCGAGCTTACGACTTGGTGATCAAAAACAAGCCGCTTTCGTGGGAGTTATTACCCCCTTGCGTTATCATTTCTATTTTCTTTCTATGATCTAATGTTTGTGTTAGAGAGGCTTGTTTCTCTTCCGATTCTCAGATGTTTGTTGTATGTTGTTTGTGATTTTTGCAGATTCTGCCTACAAATTCTTTGAATCCTCTCGTGTCCGGTTTGATTTATCCCTTGCACTCGAGCTTTCTCACCTTTGTGAATTTAGTTTGGGGAAATCCATATCCTTTCATCTTATCGATTAACGTTTATCTTGCATACCTAATAAACGCTTATATTTTACGTAGAGACCCGACTTTAAACATTGAGGAAAATGTTTGTTTAGTTTGGTGAAGGGAATCTATCGATTTGTTGTTGCTTGCTTATTGTTTTGTTCTCACAACCCCGTTTCCCACAAAAATTTTAGCCAAAAAAAAAATTTTAAATTTTTAGTCAATCATATAAAAAAAAAAAAAAAAAAGTGTTAAGACAAAAATGTAGGTTTTCCGTTGGTAAGAATAAGAAGTAATTTTTGACCCGATTGAACGTGTTGAGTTCTAGCTTTCTTCCTTAACAATTAATGATGATAGCTTGTGCTAATCTCAAGTAGATTTTAAATATGCCAAGTTGGATTTTATATAGGCTAAGCATTTGCAAATTTCTTTTGTGAAGAACAAGAAATGATAGTGTTATTTATACGACCTGATGCAAATGTAAGACTAGTTGGTTTTCTTTCAAGCACATAGATGTATTAATTGTGTTTTTTTTTCTCCATTAGCTTGTAACAGTTTCACTTTTATATGAATGTTTAATAAATAAAGTTGTATGGTTTTTTGGTTAATAATTAGTTAATAGAAGTTTTCTTTAGTTCCTTTGTGATTAGGATGAGTACACATCAGGAATACTTAATTTGGCTTAAAAATGCAAAAATAATAATAAATAAGTATCTCTGCCAGATTACTTCATCGTGTCGGAGGCGTGGCCGATGTTGGAGTTTTCATATAAGGTAGAGTCCGGTGTCATAATAAGTAGAATAACCTCTTGTCGACTCGCTATCGATGTGGCTTCGAGATAAAAGGCACCGGTTTTTACTTATATAATCCGAAGTCGAAATATGTTTGCTACATCTTGTCGGAGGCGTGGCCGATGTTGTAGCCTACTAAAGGACTGAGGTTTAATAATGTTGCTTAATTTTTGTCTTGTTTTGTGCCTTAAAGAGCCTAAGGGTATATGGTGCAAATGAGATTGATCCATTCATGTCTTAAAGAGCCTTAGGGTATATGACATGAATGGTGTCTTGCTTAAGTAGCCTAATAAAAGCCAAATTTTGGTCGCCTCGATGTGGACTTTAATCTTGATTGCATTTGATCTTTTGAAAAGGGCTAGGAGCTAATTATTGCGTTCTTACCAGTACACTTTATTTTTGGAATTAATAAGTATCGAAACAAAAGTCTTAAAGAGCCTTCGGGTATATGACTTAAGTAAAATCCTGAGATACAAAAGTAGGATTTGCGGGAGGAAAAGTAAGTACACAATTAGTATTTATGAGTAGTGTTAGTATCATGACTTGTATTTAACAATGATCTTGTTTTTAAGCTTAGCATGGGAAAAGTGAAAAATCGGGGATGATGAAGTTATCTTTTAGACACTTAATTGTGCTTTTTATTCTATGATCCTAAAAGTTACCAATGAGGTAATGAAAACAATACATTATGTCAACACAAATAAGTTGTAGTTAGGTAGTTAATTATCAAGAAAAATCATAAAAAGAGAAAAATCTTTGAAAATGGGAAGTCGGGTGTTTTATAACTTGTGATCTCTTATCTCTCTCAAACAAAAATCTTTGCTACTTTTCAAAGGTTTAGTTTGGGGATTTTTCGAGGTATTTGGTTATAAGGCATGTGATATTGCGTGAGGACACACAATCGTTTAGTTTGGGGAATTTTGATAGGTGTAAAATACACATATCCGTTTGTACATAAAATAACCCAATTAAACCCAAAACAGACCAAAAATGGCAAAAATATGCTTGTATTTGTGTTTTGTGTGTGCAGGTATGGATAAGTCAAAAATCACAAGAAAACAGTCAAAGTCAAGCAAACACGGACACGAGAATCAGAAGAGTACAAAGCCGAGGCCCCAAAGCCCAAATCCTTAGCTTAAATCCTTTTGTAACATCTCCAGGGACCAATCTTGCAAATCCCGAAAGTTATTTATAACTTGAAAAAGGGAAAAGTAAGAGAAGGACTGAAAATGTAAAAAGGCCAAACTCCAACAGTTTTAACTGTCTACAAAGGGCGCCAACCTCTTTTACTATTCATCGTCTCCCCCGTTTTCACTACCATGGTAAAACAAAGGGCAAATAGAAATTAAAGGGTACGGAAGACAATTCAAGGTCTCTCTTACAAGATGGCAGGGACAAATTAGTCTAATCAAGGGGATACTTATCCTAGCTCAAGCTCAATGCCACGTTAGCCATGGTGAAAGCACAAATTTATGTGGGTTTTGTGCTAAACTCACTCACAAAACTAACACAAACGTCACATCAAAGAATGCCAGCCTGGCAATCCTCAGGTGTCCACAAATTGATCCAACGTCCCACAACATAGATCAAATGATTGAAGAAATGAATGGCAGAGATTGAAGGTTTGGAGAGCAAGGCAAGAGGTCCTAGAAGCTTCAGCTTGGCACTATAAATAGGCCTCATTCTCACACACACAAGGAGTCTTTTTTTTTATCTAGTTTTTAGTAGTCGATTTTTAGTTTTTATTAATTTTTAGCTTAAATTCGTAATTTTCTTAAATGTAATTTCCTTTTTCAAGTATTGTAATCAGCTTCTTTAATTAATGAAATTCAGTTTTTAGTGTTTTAAATCTCATTTTCTAAGCTCTCATTTAAAGTCATAAGCTCTCTTAATAAGCCATATTGTCTCATTAAGCTATTAAGCTCATATTAAGCTCTTTCAGTCTATAAGCTGAAATAGAGCTATTTGAATTCAGAATTAATCTTATCTAAACCTTTAATTAGTTTAAACTTACATGGATCTTATTGGATTTAAGCTTTTGGAAGGGGATCTTACCTTGGAAGAGATCCCAAGGACTTATACCTTAGCTTATTAATAAGCTAAGGAGCTTGTAGCTGCCATTATTGGTTCCTCTTGTTTAGCTAGAGGAGTTTGTAAGTTTCTCTTTCATTTTCCTTTAAATTCTAGTTTTAAATATTGATATTATTGCTTGCTATGTTTAGATCTGTTTATTTGCTTATTCTCTTTGCTTGATTAGTGTTTAAATATCTCTTCTAGTGCTATTTAGTTATGTGTTTTCATCTGTTTTTGCTTAAATAGTTATAGATCATTAAATACTAATTTCTGTCATAAAAACTCATAAAATCCAAAAATATTAGTTTAAATAGTTTAGATCTTAGATTAAAGCTTATTCAGTTGTTTAATCATGATTGCTAAGTTTGTTTTAAGCTAGTTTTTATCTGGTATTTAGTATTTGTTCATTGAATTTCTCTTAAAAAGCTTTTCTCAAATCTGTCATAATGATTAAGTAGTGTTTGGATTAGTGCATTCTTCATTTTGAACTAGCAGTACCTTCATTTTTCACTACCAGTACTAACCATAAGTTAGTACTGCTGAACCTTTACACTACCAGTACTAACCTTAAGTTAGTACTGTTAGCTTAGATTTTCAAGTAGGATTAAGTTTAGATTTAGCTTATTAAGAATTTAGTTTTAGTTTTCATTATTTAGCTTATTTTATTGCTTATTTTGTTTTCAAAAGTCAACTTGCATCAGCAGTACTTTCACTTGAAAATACTGCTGAGATTTTACACTAGCAGTACTAACCTCAGTTAGTACTGCTGAGTTCTTAGCTTAATTTAGATAAGTAATTTTAAGATTTAGCTTATTAAATTCAGTAGGATTTAAGTTTTAATATAGCTTAATTCAGTTTAAGTCTTAATTTGCAATTTCTAGCTTATTTACTTAGTTTAATTTAGCTGTCTAAAGTCATAAAAACCTGAAAATTCCAAAAAACAGTAGGAACTTAAGTAGAGTCTAAATCTGTTAAATTAGCTTTTAAAGTCTAGAACTTCTTTCCTTTTTCATTTTGATCTAGTTTTGAGTTTGTTATAGCTTATTTTCTAAAATCAAAGGTTAAGCCTTCCTTTCTGAGGTCAGTTTAGAGATAAGCTCTTTAAGAGCTTTTAATAGTGGGATTTCGCCCTAAGATTCTTTATTAATCTTGTTCCCATTAGCGTCCTTTACAACACTTTGCTTCTTTGAGGTTTTTCATTTTAATGCTCTTTAAAAATTTTCAAATGATTTATGGATTAGTTTGTTGTGGGATAGTTTCTCAGGGTAGAAAGTGTAACTTTTCGAATTTTAATTGTTTTTCAGTTAGTTCCCTTGTTAGTTTGTAGTGATTCCCGTTTAGTTTCTTAGGTATTGCACATTCGTCCTTAGTTAAAGTTTTTAATTAAGTTTAATAGTTTTAATTAGTAATTAGGTTTAATTTTTAATTAGTTTAATTAAACTTTTATAAAAAGAGTAAAAATAGGGCTTTTACTTTTAATAATTTTTGGCACTTTTTCTTTGTTTAGTGAAATTTTAGTTTATATTTTTAGGGTTTAATTTTAGTCTATTTTGCTTAATAGCTTCATTTCCGTATTCGTTGATTATTTTTAATATCTTTCCAAATCAAATATCCTTGCTTCATTCAAATCAGGATCCGAACCTAAACGTGGTTTCAATTTCACTAGTCATTGGGGATAACGACCCGGGTGATCATACTTACCCGGTCAAACATACGTATATTATATATATTATATATTATTTTTGTAAGTTTTGACTTTTTACCTTGGTTAAAGGTGAATAGTTAGAATTTGCCTAAGTATTATTATTATTATATATTTTATAGGTACGTAAAACTACGAATCATGTTCGAATACCCCTAAAAAGACGAAAGGATTTTAATGGTACATGGGGATAGGTACGGAAGGGACTTGAAGCTAGTGTCGGCCATCAAGATGAGAAGGTACCTAGAGAAGGATTGGGTCGCATTTTTGGCACGTATAGTAGACAAAGGGGCAAAAGTGAAGAATGTCTATGATGTACCGATAATAAGAAATTATCCCGAGGTTTTACCTGAAGATTTTCTTGGACCCCCTCCAGCTAGGCAAGTCGAGTTTCAAATCTACCTAGCTAAGGCACCATATTGTTTGGCACCATCGAAAATGCAAGAGTTGTCCGGGAAATTATAAGAACTTTTGAGCAAAGGATTGATAAGACATAGTTCATCACCTTGGGGTGCACTAGTACTCTTTGTCAAAAAAGGACAGATCGATGCGTATGTCTATCGATTACAAGGAGTTGAACAAATTAACCATCAATAACTGATACTATCTTCCTCGAACAGACGACCTATTCGATCAACTGCAAGGAGAAACTTACTTTTTGAAGATTCACCTGTGGTTAGGATATCACCCGGTAAGGTTCAAGGAAGAAGACACCCCCAAGACCACGTTCAAGATACGGTACGAGCATTACGAATTCCTAGTCATGCCCTTTGGATTGACTAATGCACCAGCTGTCTTTATGGACCTGATGAATAGGGCGTATAGACCCTAATTGGATAAATTCGTAATAGTATTCATGGATGATATCCTCATGAAGTAAGGAAGAACATGAACAACACTTGGGCATCATTTTGAGTTTGCTTAAGGATGAGATATTGTACGCCAAATTCTCGAAGTGCGAGTTTTGGTTGAGAGAAGTACACTTAGTCACATGGTTAATAAGAATGGGACTCGAGTAGACCCAACAAAGGTTGAAGCGATCAAATATTGGGAAGCTCTAAGGAACCCTACAAAAATACGCTAATTTCTCATATTAGCAGGATACTACCGAAGGTTACTAGAAACTTTTCTAAGATTGCGAAGACATTGACAAAGCTGACACAGAAGAAGAAGGAGTTTATTTGCGGTTAGGAACAGGAAGAAGAGTTTAAGACACTGAAGCATAGGTTATGTAATGCACCAATCCAATCATTGTCGGAAGGAACATAAAACCTTGTGGTTTATTGTGATGTTTCACATAAAGGATTGGGCTGCGTATTGATGTAGGAGAAGAAGATTATCGCTTACGCCTCAAGACAACTGAAGAAGCACGAAAAGAACTTTACAACACATGATATAGAGTTGGGAACGGTAGTCTTCACACTATAAATTTGGAAACATTACCTATAAAATATCAAATGCACAGTGTTTACCGATCATCAGAATCTCCAACACATACTGGATCAGAAGACGTGGAATATGAGACAAAGAAAAGGGAAAGAGTTGTTGAGCGATTACGATTGCAAGTTAAAACACCATCCTGGTAAGGCAAACGTAGTTTATGGCGCTTTGAGCAGGAAGGAAAGACTCAGACTTTCACGGGTACGAGCTTTGGGATGATAGTGCAAACGAGTCTGAAATCTCGAATGAACAAGGCTTAGTGTAAAGCTTTGAAGGAAGAAAAACTTGAGGCTGAGAATCTTTACAATGCGGACCAGAAGTTTGAAGTTTGGTCGGATGGAGTTAGATATTTGAAGGGACGAGCTTGGACTCCTAAGGGCGACAACCTGTAAAATGTAATGTTTGGGTGAAGCCCATCAGGTGAGATACTCGACCTACCCTAGGGCTGACAAGATTTGCCAAGATGACAAGGAATATTATTGGTGGCCCGGATTGAAGAAAGATATAGCTCTTTATGTGGGAAAGTATTTGACGTGTGCTAAGGTTAAGTTAGATGACCAGAAGTCGTCTGGGTTACTAAAACAACCAGAGATTCCGGCTTGGAAATGGGAAGGAATAACCATGTACTTTGTGACTAAGTTTCCTAAAAAGGAAAGAGTTCATGACTCCATATGGGTTATAGTGGATCGAGTCACAAAGACATCGCACATCCTCTCGATCAGAGAAGACTGCAAGATGGAGAGACTAGGGCCGATCTACATTAACGAAATAGTAGCACATCACGGTACACCTATCCTGATCATCTCGGATAGAGACGACCGATTTACGTCATGTTTTTGGAAATTATTTCAGATGGCTTTAGACACAACTAGATTTGAGCACCGCCTATCACCCTCAGACGGATGATCAAAGTGAAAGGATAATCCAGACAATGTAAGACATGTCGAAAGCTTATGTGATTGATTTTAGAGGCAGTTGGGATACCCACCTACCCTCGGTGGAATTCTTATGCCCTAGCAACTAACATACAAGCATATAGTGTGCGTTATTTAAAGCCTTATACGGGCAGAAATGTGAATCGCCACTTTGTTAGTTAGTAGCAAGAGACCATCAATTGACGAGGTTAGACATCATTCAGGAGACGATCGACAAGATAACATTGGTAAAGGAAAGGTCGAGGACAACCAAAAGCTGCCAGAAAGGTTATGTTGACAACCGTAAAAAGCCATTGGAATTTTAGGTTGGAGATATAGTACTTTTGAAGGTATCACCATGGAAAGGCATGATCCGCTTCGGGAAGCAAGGAAATTTAAGCCCAAGATATGTTGGACCTTTATAAATTTTGGAAAAGTTGACCTAGTGGTGTATACGCTAGAGTTACCGCAAGTTACAATTCAAAGAAGAACCGTTAGGGATAATGGATAGCAAAGTCAAATGACTCGCATGGTCAAGTTCGATGGATTTCACATCGAGGGCCATAATCCACATGGGAACGGGAGAACGAATTTAATCAAGATTACCCACACCTATTCACGAGTACATCGTCAGGAGTACAAATGAGTTAAATTTTGGGACGAAATTCTTTTTACAGGGGAAGACTGTGACGACCGTCAAAATTATAGTTAGCAATCGTTAGTGTTATGTAACGTTCATGCCATATTTTATTTGCATTGATTTCATTTTAAGATTTTTTGGGTCATTTTGTGCATAACTTTTTGTTTTTAGGAACCCTAGTCTAGAAATGTGCCTTCTACGTATGATCTTAGGAATAATGCCGTTAGGTCAACGATATGCTCAAAGCTCACTAGAACAACCTCAATAATCATTAATAAACATCACTTTTATTAACTTAGGTCACTTCGCTCTTTATAATTTGCAAGTCTCCTGGTAAACCCGATATCGTGCGTACACCTTACGTTTATACACATACACTTTTTAATGGAAAAGGGCATATACACTTACACTTTAATAACGGACTTAAAGACTTAAAAATTACCTAAGCATATAAATTCAATTTAACATCCCTCATTAGACTTCATATATTAAGCAACAGTTTTCTCACTTTACACTTATACATTTATACATTAAATTTACATATTTACACTATACCTTTTCTTATTTAACAAATACACTTAATATAGCACATACACACTAAATAATTAACAAAACTAAAAATCCCTCTTTCATTCCCCTTGATTTGGACGCCACCCTCACCACTCACCTAAGCCAATCATAAGTCTTGCTTCTCCTAACACATTTACTAAATCTATCTTCCCATAAGCCATCAAGCACATTTCCTTACAAGTCATTATTTCACTTCACACACTTTTTCTCTCACTTATTTCTATCTCAAAAACCTACATCCTCTCCTCTCTTGGATCATTTGGATCGGCCAAAACAAAACACCATCAAAAATCTTGTTTAACACAAGAATAACAGTCAAAAAGGCTTGTTTAATCATCCTTAACAAGCTTCTTGGTTCATTTTTCATTCAAAGAACCATCTTGGAGAGGTGAATCATCTCAGCCTCATCTTTATCTTATCATTTTTGTAGTACTCTCATAGGTAAGATAAGGGTACAAGACGGCTTGTGCCTATCTTGTATCCGAAAAGTTTCTTTTATAGATTAAACACAAGCTTTGGTTACTCTCTTTTTGTTTTAATCTTTAAAATATCAGGCTACTATAAAAATGATGTTAATATACTCTAAAAATGATGGTAGAATAATAATGGGTTGGGTTTGGGTGATTTGGAGGTCTAAGTGACAAAACTAGTGGTGAAAATACACATAAAAACCATGATTATGTGTTATTCAGAGGTTGTTTTGAACATGCAATAAGTCTATCTTTTTCTAAATTTAATTACATGTTTTGACACTTAACATTTTCTTGATATAGTGATGATAATGGTATAAGAATGGTCTTGGTGTTCTTGAGGGTTGGATGATGAAACTAGTAGGATAAATTACATGAAATGATGATTTTTAAGTCGTTTTCAACACGTTAGGGGCCATAGATTAAAATGGGATTTTTATTCATGATGCTACTGAGTTTGGCATATTTTGACACTCTTAATATGGTCATAAAAATTTTATGAGACTTGCATTGGTGGGTTTGATATTGAGGTATAGAACTAGTTGCATAAAATGAGGTTAAATTGTGTTTTTGAACTAAATCGAGTTAAATCTTGAACATGCATAAACTTTGATTTTGTGGGAACCAACTACTGGTACTTTTTAATAAAAAAAGATTTTCATATGGTTTAAAAATAGTGTTGGGACTTACTTGGTTCGTGTTAGATGTTTTGGGTAAAAATAGGTGTATGCAAGTTTGGTAAAACCATAAAAGTGGGTTGTGATTTTTGAGTACTCATCTTGTTTAGGTCATAACTTATTAATAAAAATAGATTTTGATATGTTTCAAAAGCTTAAAATTATATAAAATATGTCTAGTTTCCAAAATATTAGGAGTAAATTGTTGAAATCGAGATTTGGTCAGTCAAAATACAAAAATATTACAGGTAAGTGATTATGAAAATAGTGGACTAATTTTGTTAAACATCTTTAAAAATCCATAACTAACTCATAAAGAGGTTTTTTTACTTGATTCTAACTCTCATGGTTTTGTAATAATGTTAAATTCACATAAATGATATGTTTTAAAAATAAAAACCTTATTTGGATGACTATCCAACTAAATCAAAAAGGGCATGATCAAAACAGTCCATAATCACAGAATTAGTCAAGTGTACGGTTCTGGGAATAAATCTTTCATACGTGCATAAAAAACTTTAAACTTTGTTTTGGGAATAGTTAAAGATATGTCCAACATGTGCTTGAAGACCAGAGGCCCAATTCATTTTAAAACCCATTTTATGACCTGTACAAAATGGTATGTCCAGAACTGACCCATTTTACTTGTTAAGGGCATTTTGGTAATTTAAACTCATGAGAAAGGTCTATAAAATTTTGTGTAGACACCTAAGATACTATAATAATATATGACCAGAGGAATAAAATCATAAACACCTTTAACTTGGTTAACAGGACATCGGAAATAGACTAAAAACCGAGACATAAATTGGTAAAGTATGCTAGTGAACAAACAGAACACTTAGCACTAAAAATGAATAATGAAGAAGTTTCTGTCATATTCGGGCACATCGTTAGGATCTAATTAGCACCTCATTGTGTGTTATTGGTCGTACTTAGAAGAGTGTGTTTGAGGGTTATCCTCGTTTCTCTCATCCACGATAGTATTTGCATCTTTCTCATCTAAAGTGAGTAATCATAATAAACCCTCTTTTTAAATGTTTTACATGTTTTGGGATGAAATGCATGAGTTATATCCTATGATCTATTTTACCACTCTTATATGAACTCCTTTGTATCATTTGCAAAAGTGATAAATTATGCTAGTGAGTGTTAAAAAAAACTTCCCTTTTTACATGTTTTTGGGTGAAATGCATATGCATAATAGACTAAAAACCTTGGTTGTTTGTTTATAACTTGCTATGTTTACAATTTATAAACTTGTATGATCTTGAACTAAGAAATGCTTTATCAAACTTATTGTGCTATAATGGAACTAAATTGGGGAACTTATTTTTACCTACGTATTTGTACTACTGTTTTATTGGTCTAGCCATGACATAGGATGGCGTTCTATATCTATATTATATTATGTGGGATCAGAAAAAGTAAGACCCCGTTGGGAGGGAGCATATTAGGAGTCTCACTACGAACGTACGTTGTTTTGTATGCACCTCGGTTAATTGGTAGATATTATGGATAACGCTATTGAGATCGGCCAACTTCTCATTCTCACGACTAGAATGCATAGTATTTACATCAGGGGATTTTAGTGGAGCATAACACTAATATCTATGTTTATTGTACACATTTATATCTATATTTATTTGGACAACTTAAATTACTACCAAGTGCATGCTTATTTGACTTGTTTTATTTTTAAAACCTATATATAAATTTATACGCTACAAGTCTTGCATGACAAATATATCTTAAT